>JAJONI010000104.1:0-42239 GCA_022190145.1 Pezicula rhizophila
ATCCAGTACAGCCTTTCTAAGAAGGAATACCCAATACAAAATTGCTCAAGGGAGATTCTTATATGTATATCAGAAATTAGTTAAAACAATATTGAAGACAATTTCTAAAGCAATCGGCACAAGCTCTTAGCAACTGGCTAAACGACAGGAATATATCTTACTAAACTGGAATAAAGGTACTTCACTTGAGTAACTGACATCATTTATGTAACTCAATTGATTTTAGTAGATTATTTGTTTTTAATGACTCACTTTCTATGAGGAACAGTCTTATCCTAAGCAATTCACTGAAGTTTCTTGTCATAAAGCTGAAGTGTCGCTTAAACAGCCGAGTATTTAGTGAGCAACATCCCAACCGCGCTCTCAGAGAGCAACCTTCTTCCTTTTCACGTCGTCCTCAGTGACAGATCTTTCTTGAAGATAGTTAGATCTCGTCAACTTTCGCAACATTTCTTCGCAGTTGCTATCAAAGTTCTCACGAGCAGCGCCTTGTCTCACACCTCCTTCGCTACTCAATACAAAGCGCATCGATCATCATCACTCAAGATCAACATGTGCATGCTACGTTCTGGAAAAGGCATCGGCGCAGATGCTCCAGGTAACTATTCACGTTGGAATGCATGATTACTGTTCTGAGACTAACCATATATATTAGGATGTCTGTTCACACCTTTCCCCAAGCTCCCCCGGGAGATCCGCGAGAAGATCTGGGTCATGGCTATCGAGGCTCGAGTATTTTACTACATCGGCGGACAAAACGGTGTTGTAGGGCCAAAAGCAAGCCTGCTCTCAACTTGCAACGAGTCAAGATCGGCTGTTCTCAAATACTACACTATCGACTCCTTCACCACGCCAAGACGTATATTATTGTGGGCGCGTTCAACTGTACCAGTTCAACATCAACAATACTTCAACTTCGCAAAAGATATCTTCGTCCTCGACTCAAACAGTTCGGAGAGAGATGTGCTCTTCCTTCTTGAATCAGCACCCTTCACATTCATCGAAAATTTAGTCATTAGTCCCGAGTTTTGGAGAGAAGTGCTTGAGACTAATTTTTTTGATCAGTCAGCTCTTGGTTTTTACGATGTTGTGCAAGGAGCATATCAGTTGGGTCTGAAGCTATCATTTGCAGTCGATGAGAAGCGATTCACCAACGAGTCTTCTAAGAAGGTCATGAAGAAGCTCAGACGGGATATGATTGCATACGGTCATGCTAGTGAGAAAGGGATTCGGCAATTTGCGAAGCGTGTTCGGAGATGAGGACGTAGAAAGAAAGATGCGGAGTGAAATTGATACGTTTATTGGATGTATTCGTACGAATTTGAAGACTTCAGAAGGGTGGTGCACTACTTGAACCAGCAACAGAGAGTACTTGCAACAACTCTCCAAGGCCAAGTCTTATTAGTTCTCTAGTTTCCAAAGTAACCGAATGAGACTACAGAGTTCTTACAGTTCCACTGCCTCTAGATAGGCTATTAATTACAGTGACGGAGTTGCTGAATTTTACATGTCCAGATATTGTATCGTGCTTAACTGTGTTATGGATGAGACACTACATACCAACACTCGAAGGTGCTTCTAACTAGGGGATTATTGGTGATGTGCTTGGCGGTGGTGGTGACATAGTGTAGGAAGGGTAGCTATCGACATGAAGGTAAAAACCTCGTTGGATAGTGGCTATGATTGATGAGACTGCTGCAAGTGTGATGCCGAAATGTCTGGTGTGAGCTTAAAATACAATAAGGCTTCGTTGGTGATATTTGCCCCATAATGAAGCGGGATAAGGATGCCTTGGTGTGGTTTATTTTTATCACCAATAATCGCCTGAAGGCAGAAATGCGCTTGTTCTCCATCCTTCGTTAGTTTTGACTTCGTTCTCTCTGTACCTTTTCCATCCCTACTAGAATCACAACCACGAAACACGCATTCTTCAAAACAATACTTATGTGCATCATCATGAGAAAGAATCTCTTTCCGATCACTCATGGCCTTGCTTCTTTCAGCAGAGAATTCAAGCTATATAATGCACAACCAACAGATCTGTATAGTCGCATGGCCGTTCCACAGCATTGACAGAGATTCTGAGGATCAAGCTTGACTAGAATGGCATGCACTGCAGAGTTTTCATTCTACGAATCTATTGGTAACGGTACCATGCCGTATCCATAGTGGCATCTGCTTGCCAGTTGTAATTCCAAGGTATGTGGTCATCCCCAGAAATCCAGTAGCGACACAGGCTGCCGAAGATCTCTCAACTACTAGCTACGCCTATAGAGTCTGGAGGTACGCGTCCGTCATATGCTCCAGTACCTTCTGTCCAAGTGGCGCAAGTAGTGTACTAGATTGTCTGAACACTTGGTGTTTTCACACTGCAAGGTTCTGCAATGCACAATCTTCCTGTACCAGATGAGATGCCACGCCACTTCACTTCGTCACAGGTCTTTCCCAACCCAAAGTCCTTGATCTACTGACTGACTGATAAGATATTTCTAGCCCTCCTTTCCTCTCAGGCTGAGCCTCTCTCTTGCGCTCAGACTCCGGAAATGGATAACCTGACCGTTAGTACCACACTCGCCAATATATCAGTACTAGAGGTAGGTCACAGATGCCCTGAAAGGAAGAGAGGAGGAATTTGAGATGCAAAGAGCCTAATAATTGCTAGGTATATCTAGGCGTTCCAAGCCCAGCTTAACAACGGAGATATCTTGCGTAGCCTCGGCTCCCACCCCAACGCTGCCAACAGAACTCGACCTTCCTCGGCCACCACAAGCCTCATTCAGCGTAGCTTGAAGCTTAGGCTTCAAGACCAAATGAATACAACTGCGATCGTGGTGTAATTCAAGCGAGCATACATCAATCAAACTTCAATGCCAAGCAATAGCCCCGTACAGTCGAAAGCTCCTTTCCAGACTGAGCCTCATCGAACGACAGTGGTGTAAATTATCTCATATTCAAGACCCCATATTCCATTTGACTCGAGGCCAAGTTCACTTAGACAAGTAACGAAGAGCAATGTGAAGGCCGATATGGTAGATCTCTACTCCTGTACTGGCAGATATTCAAACTAAGTCACAAATTCACAGGTGCCATACGCTAAGAGGCAGAAGCGGAACTTATAGGAGAGTTTATGGATAGGACTGATGTAAGGTATGGATTGTACGTATATTAAGAATCTGAACGAAGCAAAGGCAATAGCAGCTTCCTCGGCATTGACAAAACGATTGCCGGGGAAGCTGCCATCCGACTAGCTCCGTGGATGTATCCTACGGTCGACTGGAGACGACTTGTTGATGGAGAGAAGAGGGCGTTTGAGCATCAATTGGCCCAAGCGCCAAGGGACACGTTGTTCTTTGTCAGCCTAAAAGCCGCTCAAGACTTTACTATCCGTACGGGGCGTGCAGGAATGTATGCCATATAAATCCAGTTCTCCCCACTAAAGCTAATTATTTTAAAGTCGATGCCGCGTTGTCCAGCTCCAAGGAACTCGAATACTCCATAATTGACGCCAGTGCTATCGATAGGCAGAACACCACAATGTCGAGCCCACCATAGTGTTGGAAATACGGGAATATATTGACGAATATATGGAACGGAAGTCAATGGAGAATTGCTTGATTTTCTGCAGGTACAAAAATGAGAGTATATATGGACAATAAACGAGTGAGCATTGAACCATGCACAGAGAGCTTGGATAGCATTGCTGGAACAGTAGAAACATATGGGAATATCTAAGAAACTGGCTACCAGTATGATGCCACGGCGCACCTGTGCCATTTCTGAATATGAGTGGATTTTGCGACCTCTGAAACTAATGACAACACTGTCATATTTGGCAACACAGAGCGCTCTCGTCGAAAAGCAGCTCTCTGTAAATCTGATGGCTACAGAGGCAACTCGTCTTGGGCCACAACCCCAACTCCCTGCACTCGAAGATTTCTTCCTGGCCCTCCAAAGTCTCCGAGTACTCTGAGCTACCAAAGACAAGAACTGCGTCCAATACGATCGAATTATCCAGATCTTTGGCAAATTGGAGAAATTTCATCTGTTATATCTAGAATCTGACAGTGGATTGGTAGCAAAAGGCGCTCAAGAACACCAATCGCACGTCTCGTCGAGAGACACGACATCTAAATAATGTTCATGGTACCAGCAAGGTATACTATCTAGTTTCTCCCTAAATTTCCTCAAAACTAATAATCTTTAGTTATTACTCGATTTTGGAAAGCCAATTATTATTTGAAGTCTGTTCAGCAACTAGCTGCACAGCCAGCTCGAAGGACGCTGAGTCCATTACTCTCGTTTTTAGAAAACAATGGACTAAGGGATAGAGAGATATTCTCTCTCTAAAGATGAAACAGAAGACTCATACTACGTGCAGAGCAAAACACCTTCGTTGATACTCGAAGGATTTTGGATATATGGCAATAATGTGGAAACATAGCATTGCTAAGACGACTATCTCCTCCCGATAAAGATTTGTATGTGGCGCCGAGACTCGAGATACCTAATTAGGGAATGCTTGATGCCGCTAGGGTCTTTCTTTGAACCTCCCTTCTTGGGGTGTGGCAAAGTAATAAAAAGCTTTTAGGGCGTCTAGTCCTGATCAACTATTTGCTCTGCGGCACGGGCTCTTATCACAAGAACATGGACGGTTTTCCTGAAATATTTGAGCTGGAATCAGACGGTTGTGAGAGGGCAAAGGTTGCATGGTATACTACAGCATGTGAACGTGTTCATGACCACGTCAAGGTGGATCAAGGATGATTCAAGCGGCTCTAAACTCCGTGTAATGGATGGTACCTTACTCTGTCACAGACGGATGGGCTGAGGGCAACAGCAGGAGTGACTTTGCCTGCCGGTTGCTTTCATGCTGCTATGATTGTGGAAACGATCAACCATTGTACAGCATGGGAGAACAAGAATTGCTTTTTCGAGCACTAGATCTCGCTCAACATCCACAGACTCACAATGGCAACTAAGGGCTTCGCATCTTTGAACTGGTTCGAAGATTTCATATATGCGATGGTTGCCACCTCCAGTACTTCCAACAAAGCCGTTGTATTGAAGAACGAGTAAGTACTTATTCTAATTATAAAAAATAATAAAGCTGATAGGAACTAGTAAGCTAGATACGTTGTTGATATCCACACCGGCAGTGTAGTCGAAAATAGCACCCATCTCGTCCACACATAGATAGATCTTCTTTTCAATACATGGACTTGTCTTTTTATTTACAGCCCGCTTGACCATCTCAGTTCACAAGTTACTTGAACGTTTCATTCATCACGCCCCTCAAATCCAATTGGTAATATTTCATCCTGAGTAAAAATCCAAGGGAAAATCAATAGGGATTGGAGTAACTTCCTGGGCAAACCGTGTCCTAACCATCTGTGAACCCGTCATAAATGTACAGACTTGAGCTTGTTTCGGTTATTAGTAAATAAAATCACTGTATTCTCCCCGTAACTGAAATAGAGAGACGGATGGGGAACTTATTAACTCGTATTTGCAAAGTGTTTGGTTTGGAGAATTCTCCATGGTGTATATCGTGACAAATCGTGACATCGGCATCGAAGTGGCGTTGCGTATTCATAGCTGCAATTTTTGCCTAGACTTTAAACTCGTGGTGCTTCGTACAATATATCTCGCTTCCAATGCTACTTGTTATAATGAAGCACAATCCCTGAATAAATGCCACACCTGGAAACACTACTATTAACGATAACATTACAGAAGGGTACTTCGTATCGGTACTTCGTTGACGGTGCAGGGACATGAAAAGAAGTCTACAACCGCAATCACCACGCCTAGAGAGTGCTGCTTTCACAGTAGCTCTGCGAGGATTGGCATGTAAACCAGACGAGACAAACGGCAGGGTGAGAACGAAGGTCACTACAATGGAGAATCTCGTAAGAGGATCATCAAGCTTGCAGACACCAGGCGCTTTAACGGAGCTGAAGGCTAGCAATACCTCCTCAGGCCTTTGTTGTGATAAAGATCCCCGTGGTGTCTCATCGTCTCCAATTCAATACCCAAGAAATCCCATACCCCTCAGGTTTCCGTACTTCATTTCTCTTCAGCTACCATGCTATCAATACATTTACTAATATTCTATGTGCAGATACTTGACGATGTCCTCAATCGAAATTCAGAAGTAGCCGAAAATGCAAGCACCTCTTTTCATTATATCTCCTTCCTCCCTCGAGTTATCATTCTACACCATACCAAAAACAGTGTCTCCATAGCCTACAGCAATATGTCATCATCGTGAAAGTTGGCGTACGGCTTTGCAAGAACGATGACCACGCTTTGGACGCGGTGGCTTGCAAGGAGGTCGAAATGATGGTAGCGTCTGCTGCTATACAAACAAGGATAGCATATGTATGTGTCTTATCCAACACCTACTCTGAATCTAGCGTGTAGTGTGATATGGGTCTACATAGTGTCAAGTATGGAATTATAGGTGTCGGAAAAGCACTCAAATGATGGCAGCGACGAAAGAGGGGAGACAGATGGTTGGAGTTTGGAGAACATGGACAAGAGGTTCAAAAGATACTGGGGATGGAGACTTTGCTACAAGATAGGTGAAGGATTGAGGTTGGTGAGACCATCTTGGTGAAAGTTGCTGCCAAATTTGCTTGTACGGGAGGAGCGTTCTACTTGGGGAACAGACATCTATCGATATTTTCTTATGCCTGTTGCTTGTTTGAAAGTTTACAGGTGATAAAAGTCCTCTCTTCTTGTTAGGATGATGTTACTATGCAGACTGGTCACCACTTATGTCATAAAAGAACCTCCACCAGTGCAGTCATCTGCAGACAACACTGAATACTTGCCGCAGATCATAGACTGTGATTTGAATTTTGGTAGATTCATGCTTGAACGGAATGAAAGACAAATTACAAAGATTAATGCTAACTTCGAGCCCCAATATTATCTTGCTGCGTCTCTGCTGGCTTATAAACCTCCAAAGAGAGCAGTACTAAAATACCGCCGTACTGAAAACCAGAACCTGCAAAGCTGCTAGATGCAAGACAATGGATCTCTAAGAGTCCGAAACTGTCCTTCGAGTGTCTCTACCTAACAATCACCCAAGTCCTTCTTCCCCTTATATTAGATCTGACCATAGAAAGGGTCTCTCAAATAAGGAGAGCATAATCACAAACACTGGTATCGATTACCCCTGGTGGAATACGGATTGGAAGCAGGTATTTGACGGCTGCCAAGGTTGCAGTGATGCAAAGAGCTTACCTGCTGAAGGCGAACGCTATTTACCTGAACGGCAGCCCAACTCATCTTTCGAGAGGGCCTAAAGTTGGTAGAGGTAGATAGTGTTAGATTGTATGTCCAAATCCGATGTAGTACGCTGGGTGGTACGTTAAACATGGTACCTGTATGTGAAAACGACGGCGACCGAAAAATAATTATGAGTCGTCCAAAGCCCATGTAGTACACAGGTCTTATGGGCTCTTCTCGTTTATAATTTAACTCAAGCGTTGTCTGGGCAGGTACAACTTTCCATGTCGAGTATCGTGTGGTAGTGGTGATTCCTTAGGTACTCATACTCGGGTGACAAAGGGGCTATCTCTGCCGTAACGGCCTCAGCATCTTTAAGGCTCCGGAGGAAGGTTAGGGTAGGGGATCTCTTCGATTCGTTATTTCCCTCATTTCTAATCTCATTATCAAAGACCCCGGAGCCTAGGAGTTGATGAGTTAGTTGATTGAGCAAAGAAAGGCGGTTAGATTGAATTATAAATGAGAACAAATGGATGGCTTACAGTACAAACGACTCATGTACTTTTCATATGGGTAGCTTTTCACTAGCACCGATGTCAATATTCTCTGGGCTCCACTACGGTGGCATTGTGTGGAGGTAATGGTCTTCTACAGACGGCGTATGATTCCTCAGGTCGACTCCAAAAGTATGAAATAACGCAGGTCCAAAGAACCCCCTCCTGTCTGTTGCCGTATTGATATTTTTTAGGGCATTTAGAAGAAATTTTAAGTACTTTGCTCCTAATTGTTCTGATAGAAGGATAGAATGCAGCATAAGTGAAAGAAGGCCTGTAGAGTCTCCGAAGTAGTTAGCTTTCATACATTCCCCAGTAGAATTTAGTTTGCCAATCAAGTGTCTGGCGCTGTGCTGCCCACCTGCTTCTAGGGGCTAAGTCTCTTGTGAAGAAAGTAAATAACGTACCCGGAGAATTGACTTCCCGCAAGAAGAAGGCTATTTGCCGCGATATCTGAAGTCAATACTATGCGCTCCTATCCGCCGCAAATTTGTAGTACTCGTTTATATCGAAGCAATTGTTTGTAGGATCAGGCATTGTCATAAAGTACTCCTTATACTGGTCTATCCCGCAACCAACACCAGTGTATATCAGGGCAATCAAGCGTGTTGTGGACTGGTGATTAGGGAAGAGATTGTCTGCATATTAAGATGTTAGCATGGAAATACCCGGCTGAAGCGCATAGTCATACCGTTTAGATGCTGCGACGAAGCAAAGCTTTAGATATGATCCAGAAGTTGGCATGGGATTAGCAAACAAACTTCAAGAGCCTTTGTTGGTTGGCGTTGTGATTGCATGCTCGGGTTGAGAAATAATAGAAGATTTGAAAATCTGATCTGATCTCGAGTGTTAACCTTGTGAGAATTCAAATGAGTTACAGGAATCTTGAGGGACTTGAGTTCAGCCTCCCATATCCCGTGATTGTCTCCTCTTCGGATATGACCATAATTTTCGAATGGAATTCTAGCACAATTGGTTGCTAAATAAGTAGAGTGCTTAAATAACTACCGTTGCTTCTTTGAGCTATGGGCGCTGTAGGAAAATTTGCAGTCAGATGATTACTCTTACAAATTTCCGGGAAAAAACGAGTTAAAATGACTTGACGCTAAAGCTTGGGATCCTCGTTTACTTCAAACCACACAATCGAGGGTTGATGATGCCCTTTTCAATTATTGTATCAAGAAGAAGTATCTCCAATATCATGCTCCTCAATTTCTTACTCACCAACAAGCCCAGATTACCTGATATCCTCTGTACTCTATTCCATCCGGTCGGCTAACCGGCATGGAGGTACCATTGTGCTCGCGCAAAGCAAGACAAACTTCTTTCCTCTCTTTAAACCCCTGGGTCAATACTCCAATCTCCATTTCCGAGTGCACAGCAGGACTGAGGTCTCATGTTTGTGTTTATTTGCACTACATCCCGAGCCTCAATACTGGTATCACTCCTTTGGGCAATAAGCTTCCTGACGAAGTTTATGCTGGAGAGGCGGAGGAATTACCAAACCACCCCGTCAATGCACCAAGTAAGACCGTCCTGCCACTCCATCAGGAAGGAATGGCGTTTAGCAAAATTCCCGTGCACTACTCACATTCAGCTAATCATAAATGGATTAAAGCTTCAGGTACACGGCTACCTGCCACTTACCCTCACGATGCTCCTAAGATCTAGCTAGGACCTGGGGCTTCCGAATACAGAAGGAGCATCAAGCTCTCTTATGTGCCTTTGACACCAACCTTAACACCATCACTCGCCACTTCTTCCCTCCGCACTCCCAACACCCACACGGCCCCCGAGATCTGAAGCTTCCGCTTCACCAGGACGTTAATATCACCGTCAACGTGTCACCATACTTAAGCTCGTAACCTACTGGTGGCAAATTGATAAAGTACTGCACGAGGCAGAAATGCTGGCCCTAGAATACAGATTCTCCAGAGTCAGAACACGTTATTACGTTGAACATGACACAATGGGGATGACCGGGCACGACTTTGGAGATTTGTGGCTTTGACACAGAAAACTGCTGCAGAAATAACATATCTTTTAGTAAGGAAACATCTAGGTTCCCGAAGCTCACAAGACTACTACTTCTGAGACTAAGACTGAATGGTGGTTTATGGGTCCTCAACCACTATCCAGTCAGATTCTCCTGACCTGGTTTGTTTCTGGTGTCTGTTATGGCATTGCCATTCATTTTCTATAACAAACCGATCCCTTCTACAACTCCACCACCACGATCTCCAAGATGGCAGACCCCAACAGAAACCCCCAAGATGCTCCAGGCAATTTCATTCATTCATTACGTTTGTCATTATTCTTCCTGTTGTCAGTATATTCCCTCCGCGTATCCATTATATAGCAACTGCATTAATAAACCCGATTTACTGAGAGAGAATACTTGCTAATAATTTTAACAGTTCAATTCTGCCAAACTTGCGACCTAGAGCTTGGATGCCTATGACATATCCATCACGATTGGGCACTAGCTTTGTTTTAGGAAAAGAATGGCGATATAATCATACCGATTTGAATTGGTCAGTCCTCAACTATTTGACGCCCCAGTTCCATCTCTAACACTTCCACCAGCAACTCCTAAGCCCCACTTTGGTGGAGTAGAGATTCACAGGGACAGTTTCCAGCGTAGGGAGTCGCTTATTTCTCAACACCCTGATCAAGAACCACATGTGTCTCCTCAACCTTTCTCTTCCCGTCGAGCGTCAATAGTGCCAACTAGTTAGCACGATATTGTGATCAAGTCCCGCGACTTGGAAGCTATCCACAAGTTCTAGACGATTCCCGAAACTTGTGTCAGCCCAGAGGAGCCAGAAGTATAACCACTTGTACCAACTGTCGCAGAATCACCATGACGTTGTCTCCAACAACAATCGAAGCATATTTCATTAATGATTATCTTTGGCTATGATGTTCAAACTGAGTGGCCCCTGTATTGAGATGTTTCGCTTCAATGAGGAGCTATTGTTGGTTTGGAAGAGAGGAAGCGATGTCTCGAGGCGACCTGAGACACTTTTTGGAGAATTTGGGAGATATATGAGGAGCATGACATTTTTGGAGGTTAAACTTAATGAAGTAGATGTATGGTTATAGGGTTGAGTGTCTCTCCGTAGGTAGTAGCAAATCTATAGCATCATTTTACATCCAGGTTTATAAACACTAGAGAATAACCCAATAGCTGTTCAACGTAGATATATCATTCTATAAACTCTCGCCGCGACGGTGGAGTGGGCCTACTTCTAAGTTTGTTATCGTCGATGATGTGCATCGCTTATAGCCAAGATGTTGTGACGCTGAGATATCACCGGAAGTACTGCAGATGGCTTAAAAAAATTATAAGATAAACTGGATCTAAATACTTGAACTTCATAGGATGGGCCCGCTCTCAACACAGTTGAATAAACAGCGACTTGTAGTGAGATTTACTGGAAGATCGATACAGCCACGTTCTCAATAGGTTTCAGGGTTACGGGACATAAGTTGCACTTGTCCCAAGTCAGCCATTGGTGGTGCCACATTTTATGTTTCCGTCTACTTTGGGTTGGGATGGTGGTAATACCACCAGCTATAGCCCACACAGAGCTTTATCTAGCAAAGGTCCTGCCATTTCGGACTTGTTGAGAGCATTAGAAAGTATACTAACCTATACAATAGTCCTGCGGCTTTGATACTTCTGCCTCTAACAAACTAACCGTTAACTTCGGTTTGTTGGTAAGAGCAACATTAAACATGGTCATTCATGAAGATGGTTAAGAGGGAACGATTTCTCATCAAAGAGACATGTAACGCGATAAGGAACGGAGAACGAGAGTGGCACTCTTCAAATCTTAGATATATTGACATTGATGAGCACATGGTCAGCAGACTTCAAGATTAGGGCGGAAGGAAACGCGACTCTGTCTTCGTGTAAAAGAAAAAGGAGGGGAGGGTTTCTCTCCTTCTTCCGCTTCCTTGGTATCGTAGACCGGTTGACGCAATAAACAACTCGAAGTTTCACTATTGCTGAATTAGAGTCACTGAATGTCAGGACTACGCATCGTTACCATCCGTTGCTCTAGCACGAAGACTAAGCCTAACTATTTCGTCACTGAAATGTTTGACGCCGGTATATTCGATTTATGCACTGAAATATATGGAGAAGGGAACCTGGTTGACAATACACGTAAATCAAATCTATAATGGGAAGGATGACGGAGGACTCATGAGGATTCTAATCAGTAAATGGAGTTTGAGGAAGTTGATGAGAAGAGGAGTTGTGGTGAGAGCGTTGATGAGGATAATGATAAGGGCTGTGGCGAGCAGTTTGGGGAAGCTGAGTTGATGTAAATTATCAAGACTAGAATTCCAACAAAACACGCCAAGGTTCTGAAGCAGATGAAGTATTTTCTTTTCATTGTGACAACTTATAGCTAACTTTCGTACCTGACGTGCGCCTTTCCCTCATCCAGTTTACCCAAACCTTTATGATTCCATGCTTTGGAGGCCCATCTGGCTACTTCCACAGTATCGACTTGAATAGGCTAGGTACATCATTTTAATTGCGAAGTTGCTCGCAACAAACTGTGGAAAGATCGGTACAACTTCTAAAAACACTACGATCCGAACATATATTCACTCAAGCTGAGTGAGTTCAGCCGCATCACCTCATTTCCATCAACCATCCAAAATCCATTACACCATCACAACAACAAATACCAACTTCAGCACCATTTCTGAATCAAGATTAAAGAACCTGCTTAAGATGGATGTAAGAGAGCTTTTCTGCAAGTTGAAGATGCTAATGAAGCATACTGACACAAGTAGATCCTCAAGAATCACAAAGAGAAAGGCTTTGCCACTGATCATCTCGAGAAGAAGCTCGCCGAGGTAAGGGATCTGAATATCTTTATACCTAACAATAAATAACCCACAGACTTACTCCTCAATAGAAAGGACAAGTCCTTGCAGACGATACGCCAACCGCACCAGACCCAGACTGGAATGCCCCAGAATTCACAGGTGAAGATGATGGATCTAAGATAACCGGCCCAACGAAGACATTGGTTATTGGTGGACACATTGTAGAGGTTCCAATCCTCTCGGAGAACCTCAAGGGCATCAGGAATGCTGTTATGTGTCCTGCTTGTATACGCCACTATCATAAGAAGGGGAAGAAGTGCTCTGGCCCGATCCCAACTTGTGATCAATGTGTTGAGCGGGGTCTTGATGCTGAGATGTGTGCTAGCAAGGACACTATTAAGGAGATTAGGGCTAGACGTGAGAGGGAGGATCGGGAGTTCTATGGAGAGAGATACGGTGAGGGAGAGAGTGCTAACCAAGGTAACAATGCTGGCTCTGGTGCCAAGAAATCGATTTGAGGACTAAGAGAGTTGGCTGAACGAAAGCCCCACGCGCCAGCATTGTATCATAAATCAATGAACGCAGCATAGCGATGGTTATTACTGAGCGTTTCTGAACTCCTCAATGTGACTTACGACGAAATCAACATCTTGGTATATATACACATATTTGCACAATTATTTCAGGGCACTTACTTTTGCAGGTGAGCTACTCAATTCGACTTACTTACTCACTTCTTCTATTATAAGAGAGTGAATTCATCAAGTTAAGCGAATGTGGCGGATAGCGGGGAGTTATTTCTACATTCGCGCCTTCATCTAACAACTCTTTTCTCCACCACCATACCATCATCGACACAACAGCCAAAAACCAATTCTTCCTCCACAACAACAAAACGAAGACTGAAAATAAATTCTCAAGTCAAAGAGCTTGATCCAGAATTGGCATAAGCAGATATAAGCAGAGCTCGCTTAGACAGCGATTCAGAGACCAAAGACGAGCAAGCCAGCAATCCTAGTGGAGAGTATGACAAAATTATGAATGCTCCATCACTAAAGACCAAAGAAGTTGTTATCGAAAGACGCCTTGCGGGAGAGGCCAAGGCTCTCAAGAGAATCGTTCCAAAGACGGACCTGGCGTGTCTTCAAGCTCTCGTAGAGAAAGCGGACATCACCAATGCATCCATCATGGAAACCGACTTACTACTCATGGAATTGCTCGTAAGTAACCCGCAGCTTTCCCTCAGAGGATTCGGGACTAATTCATAGCAAAATCGTATTGATACCAGCACGAACCATCTACTTTAGCGCAGCCGAATTGGCAGCATTTACACTGGAGGAACCCCGTTCTGTCTAAAAATACTAAGGATGTCCGTAAAAACGAAATGTGCCCAGCTTATGTGAGGTAGAAGAAGAAGAGCAACAAGCGTACTGGTCCAATTCCTGTCTGTTATCAATAGGTCAGGCGTGGCTTGGCCGTTGTTGAGATGTGCACAAGTTCCCAAACGATTAAGGCTATTCAAGAGAGACGGAAGAGGGAAATGGCTGTATACGAGGGATGAGAGCATACAGGCCAAAGCAATATAAAGGAGAACACGAACAATACTGTGCATATTTAGAATTATTAGAAGAACCAGAAGGCACAGGAGACTTGACTCTGTGAGTTCTAGCCTCTCATAGAGGCAGGTTACTAGTATTGACGGAATCATACTATCAGTCATCATTTCATTTCATCTGGGTGATTTCGAACAAACTTGAGAGACCATGAACTACAGATACAGCAGCCAAGGACAATGTACATCAGACTAATGAGAATAATTGGCGCTGTGCTTTTGACATTCTCAACAACTTCTAAATTTGCAAATTTTGAGGATGATATGAGCTCATGTTATTACGCTTTCAGCAGCAGACAATACTACGATATGACCTGGTAAATAAAGCCAATGGTGGCGTCTTGTTTAACACCAAAAGTCCTGCATGCAGGAGACTTTTGATCGATATATCTGTCCACTATACCATCACGAATGATAAATACAGAGACGACGCTCTTGAAAATTTTGCTTGTGCTAGCCTCGACGTTTATTAGTGTGCCTTGAACTATAATTGATGCTGGACGTTGATCGGATTATGGCTTGGTGAGATTAACATGAGGTGGAGATGCGAATTGCCTTACGTTTCTGTCTTCAGAATTTAACGGTCAGCAATCAAGAAGGTTCCAGCGTACTGGCCACTTACCAGAGAGTGATGCTTATAGACATTCTCGTCGGCAGAATAAGAAGCATTGTGGTGAGATCGGAGCAGGGTTGTGAAAGTAGTAGATGCGAAGTCATGTCGAGGACATGAGGGCATGATGGGATTCAGAATCCTTCCGCCTATGCCCATGCATAGTAATACGTTGCTTCCGATTCTCAAAACTCTTCAAGATGCCTGTAGAAAAAATCTCACCAGAGACTGTGTCGATAACCCAGAGTTCAAAGCCTGGCCGGGTAGAAGCTTGGTAGAGGAAGAGTGTGTCAATCATATTTGATAGCGAAGTCGCCATTTCAAACCACTGTTAAAATATCACTGAATGCATGTTGGGAGAGTATCATCTACTGGTAGTATGAAACGGAGTTTTGTAGTAGAGTTTTCAAATACTTGAGGCATTCAGCTTTTCTTTGAAGGATCTGAGATAGCATCCCAAGAATGAGCATAAAACAACCATAGAGTGATTAGTTTTGATGAATGCCTACTTGGTTCTCAGCTCGTGCTGTCATGCATCTTCCGGAGCTGGTCCTTCGCGTCATCAACACTTCTTTGTTCTTTCGCCATCCTCGCCATCAACCACTAGCACCTGATGGGCCATCAAAGTCATCAGCATATGTACTACCGCAGCTCTGACACGTTCATTTACAGATCTGCTTTAACGAACATTGAATCATACCAGAAGAGAGTGCAAGTCGTGCTACTTCAGCAGAACAAGAGACTAAATTCGCGCAGCGCCCTTACTATGTACGCAATGCCTCACGTTGGCCCGTCTGATCTCTACAAAATACAAATCAACATCTATTAGATCATCCGATGCCTTGTTTGTTTGCTCAGTTAATCTGGTGGCGCGCACCTGGATAGAGTCTCCCTTTGCCGAGAATGAATCCATGCTAAAGGATTTGAAATGGGTACTTCATGGAGTCGATCACTACAGGAATTCAGGCAAGTCCAGTCATTATCTTCCTTTTTGGGGACCTGCTGCACTTTGCCCCATCGATCTTTGTTAAGATTAAAGATGCTGACTTTGGCCCAGCACCCGGTTGTGATTACCTTCGTGCTCGAATACTTCCATTCCACAAACTCTCAAATTCTCGGTCCATCATAAGCCATGATAAACCACACCAAACATTGAAAGCGTGAGAATGAGAATAAGGTCAACGAAGCATACTTCCTCCTCATCTGTCCTTCGAGAATACATTCTGGAAAGCCACTATTCTGCACATATCTGACCACTTTTTAAGGTGCGAGTTCAAAAGCATACTCGCAGACCCACCCTAGGTCCTCTCAAACTTTTGTGCAGGAGTTGAAGGTTTGGAATATCCATTGAGCTCATTGGTTATGGACATTGGTATCAGATATTTCACCAAGCTCAAATAGAGACCCATTGGTCAGTACAATTCCTCATCTATCTTCTTTCATCGCGCCACACCAAGTTTCCCTGCTCGTTGAACCACACATCGACAATGGTATTCCCAAGTGAAACAAGGTGCTCCTGTTTATAGCCCTCCTGTGCATGGCCAAAGAGGATATATTTGCCAAGGAAAGTAGCTTTTCTTGTTCATCAACTATAGATCCCTCTAGATTGCAAGAGTATACAATAAAACCGTGCTTACTTATCAATAGAAAATACTTGATTGCTAGTCGCAACTAACATGTCTTGTGGGATTCGCATTTGAGTGCGCGCCCGAGCTTGGCCTTGCATCGGAACCCAAGATTATGTCGTCATCAAGATCATCCAACAACTCTCGAAGAAGCACAAGCTATGGAGAGTTACTGTATCTACTGAGGATAAGTGCAAGAGATAGGTTGGTATTCTGAGCAAGATTGGGTATCCCAATGCGCAAGTAGACAAGGAGTATCCACAAAGATGCACAGAGGAACTTTAAGCCTTCGTTGAGTTCCTGAATGGAAATCTGGGTTTCGCTGGAAGACATATATCTGGGGTCTGAGAGTGGGTATTAGACTCTGCAAAGGTTCGCTTTTGGTTTTTTCAATATCGTATACCTGATTCTGGGCCTCAAGCTTCTCGTACTAGACTTGCCGTCTATTTATGGCAACAATCCATTGACGGCAACAGCAGTCTAGACGTCAGAGCAGGAATCCACAGATAATGATGGCTTTCCGAACCTGAGACAAAAAAGTGAATTCTGTAGATTTAGCTTTGGAATAGTTTATCAAGAAAGTTGTCGCTACATTTCCTATTGGGTTTGTAAAGACGCTTGTCCAGTTACTTTTTCATGCAGCCTAGTGAGAGATACGAGTATAAAGCCGAAGAACTGGCTTAAAAAAGAAACTGAGAGGGATCTCGCTGCAAGCCATGTTTGTTTTGATTCCTTTCGCATCTTAGTTCGCCAAGTATGGGGGTATAGCTCGCAAGGGGTAGAAAAACTTTGGTAGGGGTAGAACTCCCGAAGCCCGGTGAAAGCTCGGAGGGAGGGGAGATTAGGCGAGATATCCTTCGCACAGGCCCTATTTAGAGTTCTTATATGCTATGCAGGTACTATAGCCTGTATTTTTAGGCTGTATGTTTAGGGTACTACGCTATTCTATGAGTAGTAACCCACCTCACCCACATATCCATTTCCCTACAGTAGATAGCTCTCCCCAGGTTTCTTACTTGACAATGGCGTCATGTTCTCTCAGATCATGTCTAGCTATGAACACCCGGGTATTGTTTGCCGCTATAGACTATGGACGCCACGTAAGGAACATGACCGGGTCTCATTCCATAGAAGGTCCAATGGAATTGCAACTGCCGAGTGTCCCTAGATCTATTGGAAGATTTAGACAGATTTTTTGATGCAGGCTACGTTTGTTTTTGTCAATTCGTATCTTGCCTCTTCAAGTATAAGTACTAGTTTCTATGGACAATTCAAGCATAAGGTCCTCTCACAGTACAGGAAAAGCGAAGCCATAAAGTGCTTGGTTAAGCATATATGCAAACCAGACAAGAAAATCTGAAAGCTAATGATATCTGAGGGCGAAAAAAAATTCCTGGCAAAGGAATACTTCGCCAGTCAGTGGTTGATGAGGATACTCAATAATGATCTCCCCTTGAGAAACGCCAATAACGCGTTAACTATGACACGAGCTAATGCGATCAGTAAGGGAAAAAGGCCAAGTGCGTTGAGACGAGTACATCGAAGAGAAGGTGTCTGAACTTGATCGTACAAAGTTCTCCCCATTAAAGGAGTCGGTCCTAGGCACACAATCACTTGACAACAAGTTTCCCCAGACCATGAGAGAAACCTCCATGTACTATAAGGAAGGCCAGTTCCATTGGGATTAGTTCATCCAGAGTTATGGAGTAAACATTATCACTGAGATGCAACTCTACCAAGAAACCTCGAATATCCAACCCAGATGCCGTTGCTTAGAGCACGCACAGGAACACATTTATACTCAGAGGATCCAGATAAAAGTTTTGGCATGCTTTGTTCACTACACAAGCGGACTCGTCTGGAACATGGCATTTACTAGCGGCTATCAAGTCCTTGTATGTGCTTGATTCACTACGTACTTTTATAATAAAATAGGCAGAGTAACTTGGTTGGCTTGGGAAACTGGCTTTATTCAAGGTATGTGACTTGATTTGAATAACTCACCTGCCTTAAATAACACAGCACGGCTTGGCAGCAATTTCACAACTTTACGCGATTGAAGAACTTTTCGGCGCAGTACATTTATTTTGTATTTTCTAAATACCAAAGAAATCTAATCTCATTCCTGTCGGTTTATCCTAGTCACTTCGTCATTGTGTATCTAGAATTTTTCATGTCAGTCAACATTTGCGTTTCTTGAAACGGAGTGAATGGTTCAACTAACCTCAAAGCCAATCATTTTCAAAGCCAAGCCACATCACATTGTAGCCACCGAAGTAGTCTTCGTGCAAGAAGGGTGTATCATTGATGATGAGGTCCGCAATACCACCAACTACGATAATAACACCAATGGCAATAGCGACCGCCTTGAAAAGATGCACCATCTCTTCTTCGTCCATTTTTGCTAGTAGCTCGATATTTTGGAGGTTTTGTTTTGTTTGCGGAACTAAGTCATTTATTAGTCTCAAAACCTGAATTGTACGTAAATACATACGTACTTTGTTCGAATTGGAAGTTGTGAAGTCAGATTGAAAGCTTTATTTTGTGGTTGATGAACTTGATCTTGAGAATGAGCTTTCAAGACTCTGATCTAAATCTTAGGATTGCTAACTCAGTTACAGTAAGTGAATAGCATTGTTATCACGTGGGAAATCTAGTATATAGAGGCCGTGAGGCTAAGGCAGGGTGCAGGAAGCGAGCAGCTTCTGGTTCTGGGACGCTCTCACCTGCACACAACACAACAAGACATGCATGCCGAAGACCTCACCCCGATGACTATTTCTTGATCAACAAGATTCCAATTGCTCTGAAAATTGACAGTCTTGTACAGAACTTCACCACACTATAGACAATTAATATCAACGAACATGTTGAGGCAAGAAGCTTCTCTACGACACGGTCAGCCCATGCTTTCTTCGCGCCATGGCTGGCCGTGTCGGCCGTCTTCAGGTACTGTCGTATTTCATTTCTTCCTTCCTTCCTTCCCTTCTCTCTTCTAACGCTTGGGTAGACGAAGCTTCTTGTTGGCAGCTCCAAGCCAACTTGAAAGAAGGCTCTACAGCTTGAACACACTTCACCGAACCCAGCCTTTTTCGCACCATTGGGGCCGGGTGGAGGCTGTAGTAAGTATACAGAAAGCTCCATTGCTCCATCTTGCCACTGTGCTCACTGCGTCAGCTACATCTTCTGTACTCACTGCCTATGTAGCAGTTATCGGACAACAGGACGTTCTAAAAACCAGGATCTAGTGTCGAGAGTATCTGCGACTTAAAGGATTCATCAGTCTTTATAACAGACCCTTGTAAGTGCAGTACATCATCAGTTGTTAGTAGACTCAGATTTAACAATCTTCAGGATAGCTTAATGCACGCAGAAGCTCTGCTCCTCTAGTCCCGAATAGATCCTCCAAGAGCTCTTTAAAGAGACGTTTCCGCAAACGCAGACTAAACGCCGATGACGCGAACCAAGGTAGAGATGATCTATCTTTTGCCATTCAAACACTTGGGCAGAGCCTCAACTAGGCAAGGATATACTGACTATACCTCAGACTCTCAACGCGCAACCACTCCAAATATCTTTTCAAATCTTCCAGGATTGGCAAATACCAGGTTGCCCAAAGCCTTCTCATCGAGCCCATAGCTCCACGATTGTTGATACGAGTCCACAACCTTCACCTATCAAAGTCTATTGGAGACAATACGGTGGCTGCTGTAGCCTACATGGATATGGGCAACATGGAGGAAGAAAAGAATATCGCCTCGGCTAGATTTGAAGTGTAAGATCCAATCTACGGATTGAATGGCCCAATACACCGTACCTTGAGCCCAGTCCTTGGCTAACAACTTGACAGTGCTTGCACAGTCCAGGAAAACTTCTTTAGACTCTCTAAGACAGCTCACCACTGCATTAAGAAGCATGCCAGAATCTGCTACTAGAATTGCACGAGGCCTTTCCTTGATTCTTACAAAGCATTGACCTGCAAGGAATATATGCTCCTGCTCCGAAAATTGGCTGCGCTGGTTGTCGCGGGACGAAACCCAGGAGATCCAGAGAAGTACATATAACGATATGGAGTAGAACTGGATATTACGGAGCATCGAGGCACATACTTTTTTGACCTTTCGATGGTTGATGGCTTCGAAGGGTTCAACTCACCTGGCAAAGATTTTCCAAGGGAGGTACCGGTCTTTGGGAACAGCTATGCGGCTATTCTCCTTAGGTGACCATCTTTCAGCACTCTTGTTCGTTACAGGGCACAACAACTTCTACCCACAACTTCACATATTGCTCCCTGTAATCACCGAACACTTTCCTGCAACATGAAGACACCACGTTACATCGAAGACAAGCCTTTGGTTGCAATGGCATCCTTCGGGATCCTGAAGCACTCACGAAAGAACGAAGTAATTCATATATCGTTGTACAATATTGCCCTGAATATCACGAACACTTGTGACAGATTTCCTGGGATTGTCAACACTGGACTACACTTGAAGTGGGAAGGGTCCGTTATTTTGAGCGAAGAAGCTCCAGGGTCTTGGACAAAATGGTGTCTCGCGCAGGTGGTAGAAAGTATCTTGAAGAGAAAGAGCAAGGTTGAACGTATTCGCGAAATTATGTTAAAGGGGCTCTCGCGAGTACGAGATGTGGAGTGTGTAGGTATTTGTACGTATCTGTGCTAATGAGCTCAAGACCAACTATGTTAACATTCTGAATTACACAAGTCAAGTGAATAGCCTAAGGTAATTGAATTACTCACATTAAGATTAAAGAAGTGATCTAGCAAGTGGGCTGCTGAGATAAATTGAGTTGGGCCCTCTGCAGTTAAAGTGAATTATCCAAAAATTGAGCTACTCAAATTATAGCTTAAATAGATTACTAAAATCAAGTGAGGAGAGGGTTTATTGCAAAGAATGTTTGTGATAGATGTGCCGAGCCCGCAGCTCTGAGGACAATATTGGTAGGCAGACCAGCCTTGCCTTCCAACTATGCAGACAGTCCCTCGTAAATTTCTCCTTCCAACGACAGGAATTCCTGACATGTGGCCACAATACTATCAATGCTTTACAGCCTTCATACCAACTGCTCTTCTAAACTTGCAGATTGGATCCAGAGACTAAGCTTGTCCGTGGGAGAGCGATGATGGTAGTTGCCTCAACTTCAAAGTCGCCTTAGGAATACTTCACTTCTCCACCACTATGCGATATATCAACAATCTACATCAACAAACGCAGTTCCAAGGAAATTATAAAAGCTCTGATATATCGTAGGTATCTCCACTTCAACCAAGGATACAACAGAGCTGGGCTAACTCCTATCCCAGCATGTACCGCCATCGACATTTCCGCTCCTGACAAAACTTCCTGGAAGCTTTCTCTACGGGACACATTGAATACAACAAGGCGGTCAATAACAGTAGCTAAGAAGTGGCCAGCTCGAACCTACCTGCAGCTTAGATAATCCCTAGGCAATAACAGAAGCTGGTAAGTATATCAGAAGCTGTCGGTGGACTCAAATTAACCTTCGCTGCAGAAACGCACGATACACGCAGTAGCTCCGTCTCTTGTCACAACTTTCCAAATCCTCAAGTACCAATACCCAATTGACCTAGTTATAGCTAGATTTGTCCAAGGCTGCTATATGACATAAACTTTTGGGAGAGAAAGCCGCAAGTTAGAAGACGAAACACCAAATCGCAGAACGCAAAGTTCATAACAGCAAGAAGCTTTGGTGCGTAACAAATTCACAACTTACATGTCTGCTTTCAGAATACTCCTCTGGGGAAGTGTGGGCTTCTAGTTATTTTAATGATTTTATCTTCTAGTTTGCTTCTTTCCAATCTCTCTGTCATCACCTGCGATGCTTGTGGTTGTTATTTGCTAACTTCCTGTCAAGCAGATCGACCCGCATATATCCAAAAGCATGATAGTTGCGTCAAGGACGAACTCTAATGATCGAGCCCCTATCAATGTCTAGTGGTCCTTTACACAACCCTACCTCAAACCCATGAAGTGCCGGCTTTCCCAAAACCAAGTAAATGTATTGCATGCAACTAGATATGAGAGGCAACAATTGGGAACTTCTTGGAGCTCCAGGCCAGCACCTTTTCGAAATCTGTAAGAAGAAGATTGCGGCGAAGCATCTTATTGTGGTCAGAAACCGTAACCTCGAAGGAATTGCGATCATGGATAAGTTGTTAGGCTTTGTACCAGTACCACAAAAACATCACATTACCATATCCAAATCCAACCTCTCAGCATCACATCCAGTTTTCAAACCCCATCTAAAACCAGAATGGCAACAAAACAAAAGCAAACCCGTCATCGAAATAGACGAAGAGGAATGCCAAACAATTCAACTCCTAGTTTCCTAGATCGAAACCGGGAATTAAGGAAAGTTGACTCTTTTAGTATGTGGTTTTTATGGTTTCTCAGTGGAGCATGGATGCTGGTTGGCACCAGAGATTGATATTGAACTTGTAGCTACTTTTCCAGGTTGAATGAATAATAATATAGCAGTGGCAGTTAGTATTTTGGCTTTTGGGTATTTGTGCAGTATGCGTTTTCTAGTGCTTTCTGGTGGGTGATGGCTGCTGAGAAGCGTTGCACATTAACAGTTCACTTGAATTTATACAATAAGACTTACTACTATATGATGGTATTGAATGAGGTTGGATCACTGGATTAGATTGAAACTAGAATTGGTTTGATTAGTGAATTGATTCAGTCGCTGAAGTTTCAAGTATCTGAACTGGCTTCCCCTCCGTCCGTTGCTCCTCCGCAACTGGAAAACCCGAAGTCCAAAGCCCAAAGTCTGTCTAGATTAATCTTCCTCGGAAACCGTGTAACGCTTTAGAACCTCGCACGGCTTGAAGTTCTCATCATCCTCATTGGTGTGAGTGTGATATGATGAGCAATGTCTTGACTTCGAGGTCGGATATTGCGAGTCCTCAGTCTTCTCACAGAGCCTTACAACTATGTCTTTGAGAAAACCAGAGCAATAATCTTCGTGTTCGACAGCTGCATCATCACAGCCATACATATCCAGACGTTTCCCCATGCTCTGTACCACAAGCTCTCGGAAGGGAGAATCTTTGGTCGTATTTGTATAAATGTGGTTGGCCAAGAAATCTGGAATGGTTAACCAACCATTCCAGATATGATCCCGAATCAGAACCGCCGCGTCCATTACATCGTTCTTGATGCTTGTCATCAAGAATTTATCTGCGGTATCGAAAACTTGGAGAAGAAATCCAATTGCGCCGCCTTCATAATCGTTTTCCCAGGTGCTGTCTACAAACTGTGGAAAGCAGATCTCGTTATGGTAGACCCAATGTAGCATGACTCGAATGACCAAAGGATCATATTCTGGCATCTTGATGACTCTCTCTTCTGGTTTTACCCACGTTTTCTTGCAAGCGGCATCGAAGAAAGGACTGGCATTGCGGAGGAGTTTTTCGTGAGCATAGAGTACGACCTTACTTTTACCGTTGCCGACGTGCAAAGCAACGCTTTCACCGAAGGAACTGCAGGAAACAGTGGTTAGCACAAATTTAAGTACATTACTCGAATTTCAGTTGGAATTGAAGATGAGAACGTGGTAGAACATACCCAAAGAGATGTTGCTTAGCGTAAGGACGTTCTTGTTCTGCAGTCGGTGCCATTGTTACTGCTTGAGCTTTGCTGAAGATGGGAATCTGAGATGGAGTGATGTTGAAATTGTGTCCGCTGGGAGTTGTTGAAGTTGCGGATGTTCTTGTTCAGAAGATCGTGAAGCATTGAAGAATCAAGGTGAATTCAACCTCTGGACATAAGGTATGGAAGCGTATATCACGTGTGAGAAATTGCTTCAGGATACATGTGATCTTTATTAACGAGGAGCTAAGGCTTCTAGATGAGGCTATTCAGAAAATATCGATGAGTACTACTTGCAGAGTAACTCAACATGTTTTAACCAGCTACTTGCTGTTGTTGATTTTCATCCTTACAGAAAACACTCAATCACTTGAATAGTTATCGTATTAACATTTCTTTAATGAGAAATTGCTTAGCAGTTTGTCTCCTGCCTGGAGGATTGAAAAGAAACAGTCATGTGACACACATTTCTTTTTCCTATGCAGAATGGTACACAGCAACAAACCCACACCCTTCATACATGCTATTCCGAGAACAATTCAGCCTAAGGTAGAGCATCGCTCAAGATAGCATACAACTGCTCAGCCTTGTCCTATAATTAAGCTCATGACTAATTTCAGCCCGACTATGAAGTTATACGCTTGAGTCTTATTATTAGAGGTGTGCTTGCTTATCACTCAGCTTTCAGCTCTGGCTACTTGATAAGGTCCCATGGCCACAACTACTAGCAACTTAGCAATGCAGACCAGGCTACGAAACAGATAAAAGCGACCCCCTAAATACTTCAAACAACTGCGCGAAACTTTCACATATGGTTGCTTACAACAGCCATAAAAAACACCAATGGGCTTGCCTAACTCTAATTGCGCTGCGTTCATCTCAGACCTTTGATGTACAACTATCCTTCGTACAATCTCACTCGACTTTCTGTACAAAAAAGAGAAAAAAAAGAAAAAAAAACACAGCTGAAGCTCCTTACAATATTGCTGGATACAACCGACAAGCATCTCATAACATGCTTTATCGCTTCATCCTTCCTCTTCTCCTTGGCTTCTAATTTTCGTCTAGAATTCGCAAGGAGTTCTTAAGTTTTCATGAAAGTTCGGAGTTCGGTTGGCAGATTGAGAGATTGGTGGAACTTTGAATCCTATGACCCACGAGCATCAACCAGGAGAACTCCTCATGTCATAGGTAGTAATATTAATATCTCGTAACATCTAACATCCTAAATTCCCCCCACCAGTTCACTCACCAACTCAATTTTGAAAGAAGGGAAGAGGAGAAAGAAGATGCAGATAGAGATGATATATCATTTCCCCATAACTTTGAAGCTACATGACCTCAGTACCTACTACTCGTCCACTCCTTCACTCGTCCACTCGTTAAGAAGTTTCTTTGTTTTTGTCGTGGTTTGCATGCTACTGCCATGCCGTCTTGCCGGTGCAACGCCAACTAGATTGAAGTTTATTTCTCGTTGCAGGGTTTTGGTCCTCTGATTTTCGAACGCCCAGAACCACCAGTGTGAACTCTGTGTTATCTCTCTGGGCTTACGTGTTACGGCAACCGTTGTACGAAAAGTAATGATGAGAAAGATAACGGTTTAAGAATGGCGAGGGAAACTATTGTTTTTTGCGTTCCCCTTCCTCTGGTTCGGATGCTTCGCCTTGCTTGTAGCTCTCTCGGCATACGTGCAGTGGGCAGTGAGTGTGTGCATTGGGGGCTGCTCTCATAGTCATGTGATCTCATGCTAGTCGGTTCAGTATACTTCATGATTCAAAGGACACAGGGAAATGCGTTTCGGTGGACCTGCCAAAACGTAATAGCCAAAATAAAAGTGACAAAAGACCTCAAACAAAAGTCAATTGCATTCTCAAATTAGAATTAAAAATCACATGATGTTTCTCCGTAAGTCTTCTGACGGCTGAACGAGTCAGGGTCAAAAGGCTAATAAAGTCCTGTCCTGCAGAGATCCTCGTAGCGTAAACATCGATATACAGACAAGTGCACCGGGGAAGCAGAAACTCCCATCCGGATCGTGGGGTTCTGGGTATGAAACTTTATTTTGTAACGAGGAGTAGAGGAGGGTGAGTAGTACTCTACTACTGTACTACTGCCGTAGTAGTCGAGTCTCTTGTCCATCAAAGGTTAGAAGTAGGGGTCGTCAAAACCTACCGTGCCTAGCGACCACCTATCTTCAGCCATCCTGCATCTCTTTAGTCAGTGGCACCAGTCAGATCCAGTAGATCACCACGAAGTACGGTACGAGCCAGCGAGCAACGCTTTTGCCGGCGTTGACGGGCGGAATGACGCTCCATGGCGTTCTGTTAGTTACCAAAGAACTGAGGATTGGGAAGAAGCAACCCAGGAAGGTCATCTGGTGATTATTGAAAATCTCTACCGCAACCCAAGTCAGAAATGCCACGCCGGAAACAGATGTGACTCCTGTAGCTAACAGGGAAGCCTGCTGACGCACACGAGGAATTCGGCTGGGCGCATGTACGGAAGTAGTCTGTACCGTACTTAAGGGAAGTCGTCCTGGACACCGCATATCGATGAGTATTTATTATTTTTTGATTTTCGAGCGACTCCAGCGCTGACTGAGGATAGCCCGTCGTGTTTTTAGTTCCCCTGGTAGTGCCTTTGTTACCTACTCGCAAGTAGCTCTGCTCCGCTTCGTGAGCGGTGTTGTGGTGGGAGATGTGCAGCGCGCGACGCAGAGGCAGTGAGACTGCATCCGCTGCACGAAGCGGTAGGCAGTTAGTTGTACGGCCACAAAGCCTTGGAGTGGAGGTTGGCGATGCTGTGTTCAAGTTCGTGCATGGTGTTTACAGTGCTTGGGCGAAGCGATTGGATAGGTGGCAGCGGTGTGGTATATGCAGTCAGGATCATTCCGCACAAGAGGGTGGGATGGCCACTTCCTATATGTGCCTGTTTGGCCCTCTAGAAGCAGAGCAGAAGGCTTAAGTTGGCTAAGTTGGAACACCGGTTGAATAGAGGTAGCTATTATGGCCTGGGATCGCGGCATGGTTGCTGGGTGGGCTGTATGTTTTTTTTGGGATTTCTTTTTTGCCACCCTGATTACTTAGTGCGCTTGTCTTTTACGTACTCCAAAGACATGTCACGATGTGGTGTATGCGTTGCCTTAGCTATGTCTCCACGGCAGCGATTTGTTTTTGTTTCCTGTTTTCTTTTTGATGATAATAACAGGTTGATGCAGTAGAGGTACAGTATTCGGTATTGTAGAGTATGCGCACCCTCGAGTCCTGTGATAATGGTGCGATGCTGTGAGGATGGTCTGCTTTTTGGCGTCGTCGTGCAGGGGATCTAGTACTGTAACCGGCACACCAAAGCTCTGGATCGGAGAATCCCCGCCGACGGCCCAATGACTGAGATCTAAGATGCGGCGTCACATCTGTCTCCTGTCGCTCAGACTGCCGCTGTCTCGCCACGAGCTGTTTTTGGGGAATTTGAGATAACGATAGAGGCTTTGGGGGCGCAATGATATAGCACAGTAGTCAGAGTTCAGAGTTAAGTGATAGACGCTTTCGAATAGAAGCTCCACGAAGGTAACTCCCTTTCAATCATCCTTGGAGAATGCATTGTGCAAGGGGGGAGGTGGCATGACGCGCAAAAGGACACGGAAGGGAGGGAGACTTGTACTGTGTACCAAGGATTATTATTCAAGGGATCTTCAGGTGGTACTCTACTCGAGGGGACCCCCCCCCCAGGTCTCAGTTCTAGGATACCTATGCAGGCCCAACAGCCCGCCGCCGCTACCACCAAATGTCGCTATGTTTCTTGAGTTGTCAAAAAGGGCGCCGGTGACAGCCAAACAAAGTTGTGATAGGTTGCAGATAGATTGAAACCGCGTGAAAGTTAAGGAGAATTAAAAACTTAAGAGGGAAGAATTAAGAAGAGTTAAGCAGAAGCGCACAAGCGGTAATTTCAGACTACCTTTGGGCCTAAACCTAAGTAGCAATTATTAGCAATTATTAGCAATTCTGGAGGGCTTCGGCTTCCAAGGCAAGCCTTTGTTTGGCCGCAGTCTCCCATGCTCCGGTGCTGATTGGTTTGTGCCTCGAGCTTCCCCGCTTATTCCTGCTCTGAGGTATGAATTTATCAATTCGCGAGCCCTCCAAATAATTCCCTTTCTGACGACGACGACAACGACAACAGAGGACAACCTCGACAACACCTCAACGACAAACCCGCCCATTGCTCGCCCCGGCTCGACATTCAGCGACGCCCATCTGTTCTCTCTTGCCGTTCGATAGAGATTGGGACTGCTTCCTCCTTTGCTGGAATAGGCTGTCACAACCACCTCCCCCCAACAACTTACAACAAACGGCGAGCTTGCTGTCCAAGGCGGCGCTTACCAAAAACAACGCATACTGGAGACATCAACATCAATCTCCACGATGTCTCTTGCGATCGCTCGCTCCTAGCCCGCCGTCCCTTTGCTAGAAGTCCATTTTGAATTTCAATAGCAGCGAACCACGTCCCGAGGTCGAACCACAGCGACGCGTGTGACTCTTGTCAATGGTCTGCTTGTTCAGCCAATTTAACGTCAGACTGGGCACGCAGGGTCATTGTGGTCAATGGTTGTTAGTACCTTTGATCTGACGGAAGATTCACGATGACGGAGGAGAGTTACAACGGCATGCTGGCGCCACCCAAGGTAGCCTCGCTGCGAGCGCAAGCTTCATGTTCCATGGAGCGAACCCTCAGCGCCGACATCCGAGAGGAGAGAGAAGATCTTAGAGAGGCGGCGGAGCAGACTCTCAATGTCATAATGGATCTAAGTCTCGAGGGGACTATTAGATGGGTCAGCCCCTCTTGGACTGATGTTATTGGTACAACCCTCGCGTCGGTGCAGGGAAAGCCGATCGAGGACATTTTGGTGGGAGATAACAAAGGTATTTTCGCCGAGGTCGTTGAGTCGATGAAGAAGGATGATTCACGGAGTCAGATAATAAGGTTTACTGTGAAATTGGGACCTGCCTCAAAGTTATCGCCCTCTGAGGATCGTACTCCTCACCACGATACCGGAGACGAGGCTTCTGGACCACAGCAAGATGAGCCTGTTACAATTGATCTGGAGGGGCAAGGTATTATGGTGTACGACAGGTCGTCGGCCGAGGAGAGTCATGTATGTGAAATATAATTGTGTCCCACTGATTTTTACTAATAATTCATAGACAATGTGGATGATCCGCCCTTGGATCGCACCACGAGAAATTAAAATCGACTTACCGGCTCTGATTGTCGAGTCCTTAGGATCTGGTGCCGAGATTCTTGCAAGCTACCTCACTCTACTCGCAGAATCTGGACTAAATGACCCCGAAGCTCATCCTCCACCACTCCCGGTGCTCTGTCGAATCTGTGAACGTCAAATCCCGCCCTGGTGGTTCGAAAAGCACACCGAACTATGTCTTCAGGAGCACAAGGCAGAAATGGAAGTCCAGATGTGTCAGGAAAACCTCATAGAACATCGACATGCCATTGTCAAAGTCTTGGATGCTTTGGAAGCCCGAAAGAGCAGACCAGTCTCAGGGGATCAACCGCCTTTGGCACCTCCTCAGGCTGAATACAAAGGGATGCCCATTGGCCCGACATCAAATTCATCATCTTCTTCCGGTACAGCTTCTCCCGCTGCTCCTGGTGGCAGATCATCTAGGGATGCATCCACCTCGGGATTCGGGCATGCGCGCGCACGGTCGTTCGCTATCCGGCGACCTCAAGCTCGCATTGTTGAGTTGCTGCTGGACTTATGCGATACAGCGATTGAAATCAGCACCCCTGCCATCAAAGAAGCTCCAGCACAGGCGCCCGGAGAGTTTCGCACACAGTCACCCCAATCAGAATCCAGAATCTCTCAAGTCATGCAATGGCAGTCACCAAGCACGAACACACTGGACCAAGAGCAAGGACTGGCTTTACTGTGTGCAGACAGTGAGAAGGCTGCCAAGGCGAAGGTCGAGGCTGTGTTGAGACATCGCAGAATTATTGAGTACTCCGAACGGATACGGATGGAATTCTCAATAATCGTTCAAGATTGCATTGATGAGGCTATGCGAAAAGCTGCTAGAATTGCAGCTGGTCACCTGAGCGATTCTTCTAGTGAGGAGGAACACACTCCAGCAGCAGCCGATGATGGATTTTTTACTGGCTCCTTCGAAGGACCATCGTCGCTGGCAAAAGCTCTTCGTGAGTCGGAAGTAAGCCGTGAGGGACGTAACACATCTTCAGCAGCTGTATCTACCAGATCCAACAGTCCAAAAGAATGCCCAACGCCACGATCCCACGTGGGTTCTTTCAATATGCTTGGCCAATCTCGCGACCACAGCTCCAGACGTGGGTCATTGTTCTTTGAGAGCGATGCTGGTGATAGTGATGGTAGTGTGAGATCTTCGTCGGTGATGTCAAGGCCTACACGAACTGAATCTCCTGTTTCTGAATTTGGGGATTTGCGTCGTGCAGCCAGCTCTCGCCAACGGCACCGAAGGAGCATTGTGCTCCCAGGAGCCATCTCCCCCAGAAGACAAGAGTCACCTGTCCGTATGGCACCGTCATCCCCACTCCGGATAACCAAACCACGACAACTTCCAATCCGTGAAGGTATCGCATCACCAACTACATCGCCGATGCTTCCTGGCACCGAGTTCAGCTCTCCTGCTATTGTTCCACACCATCATCGACGCCAATCTTCAGCAACCGGATCTAACCCTGGCCCCCCACCATCGCCACGCTTGACCTCGGTCAGCGCTCCACAAGCACGTGCAGTGCCTCCATCCATCAAAGATTTCGAGATTGTTAAGCCAATCAGCAAGGGGGCTTTCGGGAGCGTGTATCTTGCAAGAAAGAAGTCTACCGGCGATTATTACGCTATCAAGGTGCTAAAGAAGGCAGACATGGTGGCCAAGAACCAAGTCACAAATGTCAAGGCCGAGAGAGCAATTATGATGTGGCAAGGGGAGAGCGACTTTGTTGCAAAGCTATACTGGACATTTTCAAGCAAGGACTACCTTTATCTTGTTATGGAATACCTCAATGGCGGAGATTGTGCGTCTTTGATCAAGGTCCTTGGTGGTTTGCCAGAAGATTGGGCAAAGAAGTACCTCGGCGAAGTTATGCTCGGAGTGGAGCATCTTCACAGCCGTGGCATTGTGCACAGAGATTTGAAGCCAGACAATCTGTTGATTGATCAGAAAGGTCATTTGAAGTTAACCGATTTTGGTCTCTCGAGAATGGGTTTAATTGGTCGTCAAAAGCGTGTTCTTAACGACAAAACCGATGAGTCAGTCCCAGATCTGCTGAAGCAGGGACCCTTTGTACGTTCCACGTCAATGACATCTTCACGATCGACCTCATTCGACTTTCATGGTGGTCAACATTCGCCAGGGTCTACACCGCAAATGACACCCAGTATTGGAGGTGATCTTGGCACGCCATCCTATTTCAACCTTACCCGCGAGAACACATTGAACAAGGATTCTCGACGCCAGTCTGGAGGAAAAAGTGATAGTGGTGGAAGTGATGCATTGAACTCCATGTTCAGCAGTTTTACCTTGAATGATACTCCTGTGAAAGGTCCGGATCACAGAAGAGCCCCGATCGACGAACTGAGCGAAAGCGATACTGGTTCGCCCGACCTGATACCTCTCCACCAAGTACCCAGCCGTACAAGTCTAGAATTGAACAGGAGCACTCCACCTCAGACAAGTATGATGCCGCCCCCAATGGCTCTTTTCGATCCCGATGATACCAACCGTAGATTTGTTGGTACGCCTGATTACCTCGCCCCCGAAACTGTCAATGGTGTTGGCCAAGACGAGCTTAGTGATTGGTGGTCCGTTGGATGTATTCTATTTGAGTTCCTCTATGGATACCCGCCATTCCATGCCGAAACGCCGGACAAGGTGTTCGAGAATATCCTTGCAAGACGGATTTTGTGGCCCGATGAGGAAGACGACGATGTATCTCCGGATGCTAAAGATCTTTTGAATAAGCTTCTATGTCTCGATCCACGTCAAAGACTTGGAGCTAACATTGACGACAAATTCCCGTCCGCAGGTGCAGAAATTAGAGCTCACCCTTGGTTTGAAGGTCTGGAGTGGGACAAATTGCTTGAGGATGACGCCCAATTCGTTCCAGCCCCCGAAAACCCTGAGGATACGGAGTACTTCGACAGTCGAGGTGCAACTCTGCAATCGTTTGCAGAGGAAATGGAGGACCAGATGTCACCTGTTGGCACACCTGCAGATTACGCCGAGCGCCCGCACGATGCGCTGTCTCGCGTGAGAACTCAGGTCAACTCAATGGGAGTCAAGCGAGGCTTGATGCCTCTCCACATTCCCCCTCACGTACGGGATATGAAGAGTCGCAGACTGAGTGAACCTGTCATTGCAGATGATTTTGGCAACTTTACTTTCAAGAATTTACCAGTCCTTGAAAAAGCAAACAAGGATGTGATCCAAAAGCTCCGTGCGGAGGCCATAGCAGCCCAAACAAAGCCTACCATTGTCAGCCCAAATAGCAGTGGACCGAATAGTACTACATCGCCGCAGCCGACACTCGAGGGAAGTCCTATTCTGCCAATGCCAATCCAGCGGACTCTTTCAAACGCCAAGGCATCCAACCGGCCATCTTCTCCATCCGGTCTCAGTCAATCCAACTCATCCCCCAGTAGGCAGTCACAGCCATCTTCCCCTCTGCTAGTTTCATTTGTTGCTGGCCAGAATGGAGAAGGCCGACGCAAGACATCCAGCAACTCATCAAGTCTGTCCCACCAATCTAGCAACTCTCTCGCACCAGGGAGTTTCTTTGAGGCTTCACGCATAACACCCACCCTTCAGAAAGCTGCAACTACTTCTTCTGCTGCTGCATCTCCAATCAAGACTAGAGGTGGAGTTCCCCCGCCGTTGGCACTTTCGCCTCAGAAGATATCCACCCCAAAGCAGGGCAGTGGTTCTTCCAACAGAGTTCGATCCCAGACTGTTGGATCGCAAGAGGGCAGCCCGTTGACTGCGGATTTATTTTCCCATCGCAAGCGAAGAAGCCAAGTGTTTGACATGTCTCCTTCATCGTCTGATAACGAAGGCGACAAGGCCAATGCTCTGTTGCGAGTCCAGCGTAGGCGTCAAAGCTCACGGCGCATGTCAGCAATCACATTGGCAGATGGTCCAGCATTCAGACCTCTGGATGTTTTAATCTGTGAGGATCATCCGGTCTCCAGGATGGTCATGGAGAAGCTATTGGAGAAGCTTCGGTGTCGTACAATCACCGTCTCAAATGGAGCTGAAGCTATGCGATATGCTATGAGTGAGATCAAATTTGACATAATCATGATGGAGTTCAAACTACCTCAGATTAATGGGGCTGATGTTGCCCGCATGATCCGTGATACCAAGAACGCAAATTCGCAGACTCCAATTGTTGCCATTACTGGATATCTCAAAGAACTACAAGCACCCCATCATTTCGATGGACTCATCGAGAAGCCACCGACTACCTCCAAGCTCACTGAAGTACTGTGTAGACTGTGCCAATGGAAGGCCCCGATGCCCGGCCAAACCACAATAATTTCAATGTACCCATCTTCTCAGCCCTCTGGACTGCGACAGGAAAGTCTCAGACTTGAAGATAGTCCTACGTCCAATTCGTCGGGTTACGCACACATGCCAGGTAGCAGCTTCAGAGCATCCAGTCGCGAGGACTCAATAAGCTCTAGTCTCTTCGGTGACTCCGAATCTCTCATGGACCGCGAAGATGTGCCTGTGGTCATCAGAGAACGAAAAGCTACGGCGGACTGGGATGAGACTGGCCTGGGTATCAGTAACGAAGAAGTCATCGAAGATTCGCACGACTTACCGAAGTTGCCTGCTCATATGCTACATCAAGAATCTGCTACCACTATAATGCAACGCAAGATTCCTGTTCGTCAACGGTCATCGGAAAAGGTCAGGGCAAAGCGCGAATCCATTGAGAAGCACCGCCACGAATGCGCAGAATCTGGAGACGATGAGGACGAAGAACTCGGCGATGCCTTCGTCCGTGAAAAGACCCACAGTCCAAAAAGCGCAGGCAAATCCATGCATCGCGGCTCAAAGTTGGGCACAGAAATGATGCGCACCAATAGTCGAGGCAGTGTTGTTTCTGGATCTGACCAAACCTTGTCCGATCCCATCGAACCACCTCCTACCGTCGATGAGGAGCTAATTCCTGCATCTGAGATAACTGGTCAATCTTTGACCCCACCTGAGATATTCACACCTTTAAGAAATGAAGATATCGACATGGATTCCGACGAGACACCTAGACCTCGACCAAGTTACTTTGACCCAACAGATGAGGAGCCTACACCACGCGCACCATCAGCTGCATCCAATTTTGCTCTAGACTATGTTAGTCTGGCAAATAGTGAGAGGACACCTAGTTCGTAAAAAGTGAAACACATTTATTTTCATTCAATGTTACATTATCAATCGCCCAAGAGGCTCGACCTATACGCAATTTCTTTTTCATTGTTTTAAATCAAGCGCGGCGTTGTTGGCAAGGCTTTGATCCGGATGGCGGCTTTGTTTTCCGGATGGTATCAATTATTGGAATGGACAGGGCGTTGTTGTGGCTATCTGCAGCATTTACATGACGCCTTTTCGACAAAAAAACAAAATTCTCTTCTTTTTTCCTCGTTCGGTTTTTCATCATTGAGAAGAAGCCCTACTGAAATCGATCAGTCTTTTTTATGCCTTGGGTTTGAGGCTTTTTCTTATGTTGTAAATGGTTGTGGCTCCGGGTTTGGAGGGTTTACTACTGTGTTTTGGTACGAGTACTTCTCAGTGTGAAGTAGAGATTTTGTCCCAAGAGCTGGGTCGGTCTTTCTTTTTTTTACTTTCGTGCGTTGCTTGCAATTGCTTGGGTTTTTACTCGCCGTCTGCGAGAGAAGCATGTATCGCGAGGCGAAGCTTGTGGTGGAATGGAAAAAGTGAAGGAAAGGCACCTGTTCTGCCCGTATGATGAGAGGTGTGGCATGTGATGTTGCTAGCGAGAGAGTGGTTGCTTATGCTGCAATATAAACATAAAATTGGTTCCTTCGTTCCTTGTGCTATTTTGTTGACACTATTCTCGTAATGGTCTACTGACACCATTAGCTATAAGGAAGCGACAGATACGAATACGATCGCTTCAATGCTTCCTCCCCTCTCCACCTCCGCAATACCGCCTCCCATTTCGTTCATCGGGGCTTCCTTCTCCCACTTTTGCACATCTGCTGTCAGCCAATGATCAAATGTTCCTCTGTTAATACAGTGTCGGGCGAGCCTCGCGCGAGTTTTCTTGGCTCTGAACAGTGGGCGGACACCCCGCTGTTGCGATATGGAAGATGGCGTTGTGAGGATATATACCTTGGTAATACCCATCCTCCTTTCACTTAATTGAAAATCCATCAACTCTCCTAATCGTACAACCGTCATACTTGATTTAGCACCGCATCCCTATTACCGCTATCATAACAATCCCACCACTCACAAGAACTAAGTAGAAGAAGGGAAAATGCCAGGTGCTCTCAAAGTCTGGCCTGAATGGCCTGAATTCACTGAGAAGACTGCTGAGTTGAAACCGGAGTATGCGGGCTTTAAGCGGGATATTGTTAATGAGTATGGAGAGGAGGCTATCAAGGAGGCCTGGATTAAGGTTTGTGGGGAGCTTGAGAAGTTAGTTTTTGATTTTCCTTTGATTTTGATTTTTTTTAAATTTGGGGATTTGGGGTTAGAAGGGATGGAAAGTTAAGTTTAGGGTCTCGGAGAGATGTCGTGACTAGATTGAAATTAAGCTGACTTTAATATATGACAGATTAACAGATGAAATTGCGGACAAAGGAACCTCCATGATCCCCGTAGTTGAGTTCTCAGAAGTAGAGAAGGGATTAACTGAGGAGAGGAAAGAAGAGTTGAGAGATATCGGATGTTTTGTTGTTAGGGGAGTTGTACCTGAGGAAGAAGTAAATGGATTATTTAAGGATTTGAAGACTTATGTTGGTGATAATAAAGCTCATATAGGAGGTTAGTTCGTTCATTTCGCCCTATCTTTCCCCTTCCTCTACCTATAAAGTAGAAACCGACGAGCTAAACTTCTCAACAGGCTGGCCAAAAGAAACCCCCTTCGTGCTCCGCCTCTTCTGGTCTCGAACCCAAGTCTCCCTCCGCACCCACCCAAACCACCTCCTCCTACAACGGACTCTCAATTCTCTCTGGCACGATGATTCTCCATCTCCAGAAATCCCGGATTTCACAGAACCTCTCGCATACGCCGACGCAGTTCGTATCCGACCACCAAAGATCCCCTTCTTCGGATTAGGACCACACATAGACGCCGGTTCCCTCTGTCGTTGGGCAGATCCCACATATCGATCTTCCTATGGCAAAATCTTCTCGGGTGTTCCTGAACAACATGATTGTTATGATTTAGGAGCCAGGAAGACAGCCAATCAAGTACTTTTTGATGGAGGTGCACATTCCTCCGTTCTTCGAGCTTTTCAAGGCTGGACAGCTTTAACCGGAGCTGGACCTCGGGAAGGAAGTTTATTACTTTATCCCAATGTGAAGACCGTTGTTGCTTATTTATTACTCCGACCTTTCTTTAAGGCACCGGTTGAGGAGGGTGATTTGTTGGTAGCTGAGAAGTGGACTTTCGATGCAGAGAGTCAATGGTTTCCGGGAACTTGGCAGGCTGATTCTCAGCTTTTAAGTCCTGGGAGTCATCCTCATTTGCGGTTGAGGGAGTGTATGGTTAATATTCCGAGGATGAAGCCGGGGGATAGTATTTGGTGGCATTGTGATGTAAGTCCCTCTCCCCACCTTTCTCCTTTCCCCTTTCCCCTTTCCCCTTCCCTACTATCCTACCCTTAAACCCCTTTGTCCAAAATACTAATCCAAGATTTGAAAATATAGATGTGTCACGCAGTAGAAGTAGAACATGATGGTGATAACGATGCTAGCGTGGCATATATAGCAGCTACGCCATCCACGGTTGAAAATATCCGATATATGAAGGGCCAATTGCAGGATTTCATTAAGGGCGTGGCTCCTGGTGACTATGATGCTGAAACCCCCGAGAAACAGTTTAAGGGGTTTAAAGGTGAGGAGGCTATTTTGAGTGGGGAGGTGGGGAGGAGGGCTATGGGGTTTGGGCTGTGAGCGTCTTTGAGCGGTTGTAGGATAGAATTGATATGTTGAAGACTTTCAGTGTCCCTCCTCTTAGTATGCCTGGATTCTATCTAGTCTCTCTGTGTGAAGAGGCTTTATAAAGGCTCTTGGTAGATGCATGAGAAATTCAAGATACTTCCGACTGGCTGCCTTGAATTTACCGTTTTCAAGAAACGCAGCATCTTCTAGGTAACGTCGCTAATGGCTTGATGAAGTGATGGATTGTCTAGCTTCTATTTAATGCATCTATGATACTGCTCTGTAACTTGGGAGTTAGGAGCAATATGTACTTCTGAGTGTAAGAGTAAGTAAGTGTGTGCGGCTCGGCTCTGGTACTATTAGTACTATCGTACTGTAATTAGGAAAAGTAACTTGCTTGAAGAATGAGTAGAGCCAAATGTCCTTTCATGCATGATGAACTGTGAGATATGTTGCACTCATTCATTCATACCAATATGACCCCAAAATCAACGAATTCAACAATAGAAAGATATAACACTCAGCACACAATGTAGTATAATAAGCGCAGCGATTAGAACTGGGAAGCAATATTCGTTGTGGTGATTGATAATAACAGCAATGACTCTACCATACCATACCAGCGTACCTTGCATAGATGAGTAACTTAGTACCTGAATATAAAACACGTGACGTCACATACGCCCTCGAGATAGGTTTTCGTAGAACCGGAATCCATAAGACTGCCAAACTTGAGCTATCTTTGACTTCCAAATGGACAAGTCTCACCCCTCAAGGTATTATTCCATATTATTTAGTTAGAAAATTGACTTTAGGTACAACAAGGTACCCATCACGTGCACACTAAGACTACCTAGGTATCCCTCAAGGTACCTACCTACCTGACTTTACCTCACTAACCACACCAGTACCTGGCTCTTCCTCAGCTATTAAAGATTCAAAGGCCCCCCAAAAGTAAGACATCTAAAACCTATCATTTCCCCTAGTCTTGATTACCTGCTCAAAATACGGTACAGGCGCGTAGAAACATCATACTCAAACTTGCTCAACCTTCCCCATACGAGACGACAAATAACACGCGGCAGTACTTACAAATTTACTCACTCAATTACTCTCAAAGTTGATACCACCTGACTACCAGGTATACTTAACAATAACTTCCTGCTCTGTGAGATACAATCTCAGTCGAGATTCACTCTTAAGAGCAGAAAAGTCATGAAACATCGCTCGCTTACTTTCGCACCTCTGAAGGTCCTTGAAAGAAACAAAATGGAAATTAAATATCCTCACACACTCGATCTCGCTCGGAATGAGGAAAGCCAAGAAATTGCTTTTCCAATCCACAGCCTTCCTCCCGAAATTCGTCAGATGATCTACACGCTCTACCTGCACCGGCGTCCACCGTTCCTCATAACTCAACACACGGGAAACATAGAGTTAATTCACTCAACACCGCTTACGATCTCCTCACCAACTTTTCTTTTCGATATTCCCACCTCCTTTCACCTCCGCAACCGGATCTTCGAGTTCTCCTCTGGTGATGCAATGCGAGCTTTCTCAGCTGTTGGGAAGAGGAAAAGTGAAGTCAGGAGAGTAAAAATCGTTTATGGTGTTGACGAGGAGAAGACGAGGGATTGGGTGTTTTTGGTGATGAGCTGTTTTGAGAGGGTGGAAGAGGTGACTTTCGTGTTTGGGAAAGAGGGTATGTCGATGAGGATAGGGAGAGGCATGGAACTGGAGCAGAGAAAGATCTGGTGGGATGCTGTAACAGAGGCTATAAGGGAAGCGTTTATGGGAGAGGAGAGAAGTGTAGGGGTGAGAGGGGAGGACAAAGGAATTGTGTGGGCGGAACAACAAGTGACTGCCTAATGTGATATGGTATATATACAAAATAAAGTACGAAACATACGACAGCCCGGGCCGTTCTAGTCTAGAAATGCAAAAAAAAAAGGTAAATCTCTATCGCGCCTACCATGCAAACATACTCGTGCAAAAATTATCCCAGCATCACATCATATCGTTGTGAAAATAACGAGCCCTGTATTTATTTGTTGTGTATGATGAAGTTTCGCAGACTGTCCCAGTGATCGCTCTGGACATAAATGTAGTCCATACTACTTCTCAAGCCGGATTGAACAGTATCAGGATACCATCTGAAGAGGTACATGACAGCACCCCAGCTGGAAGCTGCAAATATTGGCCAAGCATTATATTCTATTTTCTTCTGGAGTTCAGTCGTGCGAATTATGCCCGTCGAAGGCCGGACGGAAAGCAAGGCAAGAGAAAGCACAACTCGTGCGAAAACTTGAACATATTTATTAGCTGATGTGCATGAAAAGATGGGGATGAGAATTTATACCAAATATGACTATTTGCTTGCTGACCGAGGAAACATGCCCTCGTTTCGAGCGACGACCAAAGACTACGTACCCTCCTAAGAGGCCCGAGATGAGAGTATCATAACGACCTTTTTGAGAGCACATTAGCATACAAACTGCCGCGAAAACTACAGACAAAAGCATACCTTCTTTCCCGGGCGTTCCTCCATAGTACTTCAACAACAACATTGTCGTCTTGTATATTGTGGCATATTTTGCCAAATTTTGGGCATGCGTCCTCGTCGCCTTCAAAATCAACCAAATCTTCTCTCGTACTGTCCCCGATCGAAAAAGGAATATCATACTTTATACCCGCAGATATTAGCATATGTTCCCACCGGCCCTACAGACACAAACTTACACCAGCGCATGCGGAAATCGCACTTTGCAACCGTAGACCGCGCCATTGCGGGCCGCCTTCACGACTGCTAGTATGTCGGCATACTTTGGGTCTAATATGACAGTCTCAAGCGCTTTCTGCGAACGATTCAATTAGTATGTCTTGTGTATCCGCGAGGGAGGTTGTGCTTGCCTTGATCACTTCCAATCGTTGTGACGACATTGCGCCGGCTATTCAACCTCGGCCCTTTAGTCTCTCGTCCAAACGAATACTCGAAGTTTGAAAGCCGGGCTGAAGTCTGGTATGCTATGAAGGTATCGGCATAAGTTTGAAGTATATATCGTCGTTCAAATCATCAGAGGACGAGGGATGTTGTCTCCCTGGTACTGGTGTTGGTGTTGGTGTTGGTGTCGGAATAAAATAACATGCAGAGATGATAATGCTCCTCGGCAAAAGACATTGTCCTGACGCGGGTCTTTCTCTTACCCCAGATCCCACTTCGCACTAGCGGATCTGGTCCCGCTTTGCATGTGATTCAGCCTCTCGAGTCAGCCACAATGTTATGAAATGTGTGCCTAATATATGCCTAATATGTAAGGCCTCCAGAATTTGGCGCGATAAAGTTGAGATAACGGCAAAAAGAATTATTTTCAACCTGCCGTCTTTTTTTTCGAGCTCGTCGTCGCCGCACACAGCGTCAACCCCAATCCCTCAAAATTCAATTATCACAACACCCAACATGTTGCGCCAAATGTATATCCTCCCTCACCTGCAGATCTTGATGCCAATGTTTGTTGGCTAATAATACCAATTTAGAAAACCCCGCAATGCGCGCTCCAAAAGAGCCCTTGACAAACGCGCACCCAAACCCATCGAGAACCCAAAAACAGCCCTCTTCCTCCGTGGTACCTCCTGCTCACAAGTCGTCCAAAATGCCATGACCGACCTTTACCAATTACGTATTCCACTTGCCAAGAAATTCACTAAGAAGAATGACATCCGCCCCTTCGAGGACGCTGCTTCCCTTGAGTTCTTCTCCGAAAAGAATGATGCAAGTATCTTTATCTTTGGAAGCAGCAACAAGAAACGTCCGCATGCGATGACTTTGGTCAGGATGTTTGACCATAAGGTGTTGGATATGTTGGAGTTGAACTTAGATCCTGAGAGCTTCCGAACATTGGCGCAGTTTAAAAACAAGAAGTGCGCAGTTGGCTTGAAACCTATGTTGGTATTTGCCGGAACGCCATTTGAGAACCCGGTTTCCGATGTGTATACTTTGGCCAAGAACTTCTTCATTGATTTCTTCAAGGGGGAGCCTGCAGATAAGGTCGATGTTGAGGGTCTACAGTACATTGTTTCGATCAGCGCAAGGGATATAGTAGATGGCGAGGAGGCCAAGCCACAGATCCATCTCCGAGCTTATCTTATTAGAACGAAGAAGAGCGGGCAGAAGTTACCCAGAGTGGAAGTTGAGGAGATGGGTCCTCGAATAGATTTCAGAGTCGGCCGAGTCAAGGAGGCTGATGAGAGTGTGATGAAGGAGGCCCTCAGACGAGCAAAGACTACGGCCGAGAGGCCGAAGAAGAATATTAGCACCGATATTATAGGTGATAAGATTGGAAGAATCCATCTCGGCAAGCAGAACCTTAATGAGCTTCAGACTAGAAAGATGAAGGGATTGAAGAGGAGTAGAGATGTGCCTGATGATGAGGGGGGTGATGATGAGATGGACGACATTGTCAGCGATGACGAGGAGGCCACAAAAAAGCCTAGAAGAAAGTGATGTTACTGGCGTTGGGATTTAGTGTGCGGACTTGCATTGCTAGGGTGTTAGGCGTTTAGGCAGGTACTACAATTCTACCAATGAAAATCGTGGTGTTCAGATCTGCGTAGTATACAACAAAAAGTCCCTTGTCAACAGGGAGAAATATGAGATAATGGCAGAGATCAGTTCTATTGTCCGCAAACTTGACCCTAGTGAATCTCTTGTTCTATCTTCCACATATGAGGCCATTACTATGCACAATTTAACCTCTCTAATATTCTCGTAACACTATACAGAAAATTACTAGTTCTAGAAGACTCTGGAATCTATATTACCTTCCACTTTTGTCAGAGACTGGAATAGTTTTTAGTGTGTATGTCCTTTATTTATTAAGATGTATTTAGAACTAATATAGAGACTATCCCTCTACTAGAGCTTTTTATTAACTCACTA
>JAJONI010000105.1:0-41927 GCA_022190145.1 Pezicula rhizophila
ACTAAATTAGATTCCTACAGAATTATGGAATGAAATAAGTTATACTACTTTACTTTACAAGTAACACTCTTCGACCATTTACAAGTTATCATAGAACATCTCACACTTCAGAAGTAAACAGTCCTCGACAAAAGATTGATATTCGATCCTTGATCGACAATCCAATCCAACAATACTCAACAAAACATCAACACACAAACCTTAACCACTAACCAGGACAATCCAAAAATGTCTTCTCCATTCCGTTTCGAAGATTACCTACATATCAATAACTCAGAAAACTCAGGAACACCAACCACCACCTCACAAATCTATTTCCCACCCTTGAAAGAAAACCAAGAATTAGAAAAAGAATGCGGTATCTGTCGGGAGGAATTCACAAGTCCAGCACAAGTAAAACCATGTAACCATATCATGGACTTCACATGCCTTCAAAATTGGCTAGAAGCAGATTTGGGAAGTGAGATAAATGGTTGTCCCATCTGTCGTACACGGATGAAGGAAATCCATCATAGCTTTACGTCTTCTGGGGAGTTTACTACTTTGAAGGTTGGCATACCTAAGCCTTTTCAGAGACGTACAGCTGAGGAATCCATAGGAGGATGGTATGATGGAATGGCAGGGCAGGCGCGAGGTCTAGGCGAACAACAATATCAAATGACGAGGCAACAACTACGGGGGGTTGGAGGGGGGTGGGAACTTGAAGGTCAAACCTTACAGAGGCTTGAAGCGGAGTCTGAATTACTGCAAAGAGGGGAAGACGTGAGAAGACCACTACGTCAGCAACATCAGGAGGAATGGGAAAGACCGCAAAGAGAACAGGCGAGGCAACATCGTCAGATGTTGCGAGACCAACAGATACGGCAGCTTCAGGAGGATCAGGCACGATTGCAAGGAGAGCGAGATGCGGAACAACATAATATACAGTTGCAAATCCAACAACTACAGGACGAGCAAGTTCTCGAGCTTATACGTCAGCGATTTCATGAGGATCTGGAACGAATGAGAGAAGAAGGTCTTGACTTGGCAGAGCGGCAGCAATATAAGGAGGAGCTAGAACGATGGGCAAGGACTCCAAATGGAAGACAGTATTATGCAGCATTGCGAAACCAACAGTACGGGCCAGGTTTGGAACCGTGACAAATAGAGCAAATGGAATGTCTAATTCCTCTGCGCTCTCGAAGAGGGTACGAATGGCCAGCACTAGGATCTGGAGATGAAGTACCAGAGCAAGAAGCAATCGATCTGTTATCACTAAACAGAGAATCAACATCGCCAGAGGATATGGAAAGACAGGACGTAGAACGCGAAAGGTGGTTTGCGAGGCTCATTGAATTGAGAGACCACCAGCTTGGATTGCTTTTAGCGTAGGAAGGACCTAGACGTTTGTAATAGGAAGCAGGGCTGAATTGCTACCTGTCGGTTCTAAATATATGGGACAGGGTGTAATCATACGTAATGTAGGATATCTATCACCATTAATTATTCCAAACGTGGCTATGAAGCATATATATATAAACAGGCGACCGCTTTTCAGACTTCCGAATTGAAGAACATAAGCTTAGGTAGTAGGTATGAGGTACAAGTACTACGCAAGTTACGTCGTCACTTCAAGCGAAGTGGTGGCAGGTATGTTGAGGGGAGATAACACACAGCTTCTCGCACATTTTCACAGGTTTTGCAGTCCGCACCGTTGTGAAGTGTCGAGCAGAAGAAGAAATTTTAGAAGAGATGAAGAAGGCGTGAGACCTCACCTCACACGTACTGTAGCTTAACGGGTACTACTCACTAAAAGGAGAAAGACCTCTTCAATTACACACAATAACAACATCTCAAGTTGGCTCGTCTCTTTCTCACTCATAGATAATTCCCACCCATATATCCTTTTAAAGAGCAAAAAACCAAAAAAAAACCCGAGGAATATGATGAGCAGACAGATAACAAGATGTTTTGATGACATTAGAGTAGAGTTTTATTAAAGGCCTGAAGGTATACTTCGTAGCTAGCATAATATTGAAGGATTTATCTGTGTCCTGAAGTTTTCTTTGACATACCTATGCTCTTAAGCTAGGTATTCTGATAGAGGTTGCCCCGACTTTGGGACACAACCCGAAGTAGAAACACTATTAACTCATTCCCGAGTTAAGTCCCTTATCACAGCATTATTGAACGAGAAAGAACAGAGCAGCCATGTCATAACAGAACGAAATAATCTAGATTGAAATTGGTATTGGTATGGTATTGCCTGCATCCGGCCTGTGAACCCCCTGTAAACGCCAAACTATCATTTTGATAGATAAAAAAAACAACTCGTCTGATGATTGTCTTTTTTCCTATCTCCAATGCAAAGGGTGATAGTAGTATGAGAAAAGACAAAGGAAATCGCTGAAAGTACAAGCAGTTCTACAATACCCGGCCCGTACTGATGCCGTGTCAGCTCGAGTGTTCTAATAAATTCCTCTTCTGTTGCGATTGCTCCGTTTCTTCTTTGATCTCTCCTTCATAATTATCGCCGGCACACCTCTCTCGCTGCAACTTCATTGGCATGATCATGCTCATTTCTGGGCAGTATTCGAAGATCTTCTTTCTCTGATCCTGGCTCTTCCAAACGCCGTCCGCGAGACTCTCGCCCCCATTGCGCGCATGGTATCCCATTGGCCTCTCATGCCAGACGTCCTCTACGGAGAAATGCTGCTCCTCTTCAGCATTGGCAACTACTGCTCCCGGAAGCACTATGATGCGCTTTCCAAACCATTGATCTTCTGGCTCGGTATTATTGTATCTAGACTGGAACCCGAGGATTCTTCTTACTGCTGAGATTCGTCGGAATGAGAGGCCACCGTTGCCTGCGAAACGATCCTTCTCATTTCTGAGCCGCATTAGTATTTATCCCTCAAAATCTAGCGCGTTCGGATAACTAACCTGGGAGCTCCAGCCCAGCTGTAATGCATCCAGTCATTCAAACTGTCCATAGAATTGGCACACATGATACTATCCGATTCATACTTCAATAGCCACTCCACACCTGGCAGGAAGTTATCATAGAACCGAATATCGGTCAAGGTTCTAAAGACATCTTCCTTGCTATCAATTGACCACGGTTGTGGCAGAACCAGCAAATCCAGCTTCCCGTTCGCAATCTGATATTGTGTGGCGAAACTGCGTTGAACGCTTAACACACTTTTGTTCGTCCCGATAAACAGAAATCGCCAGTCCGGAGGTACGACAGAGATCATATGCAAGATCTGCGGTACGAGATGTGGAATTGGTCGTCCTTCGATGAGGAGGGCTACTTTTGAGGAGTTGAACTGATCTCGCGGATCATGGTTTGGATACCAGTCAACCTTGATGGTAGGTATATGTTCGGTCACATCGTTCACTTTGTTTTTCGCATAGGCTTTAATCGTAGGTTTGTATGAAGGTAGTAGAGATGCGAAGGTCCATCTATGTTGATGTCAGCATCTGCTGACCTCCTCCCAACACGCTATGCTGCGTGCGATGCAGATACTCACGTTAGTATTAGAGAGACGACTATCAGGATTCTCGTCTTGTTGATCACAAGCAATGCGCTTGTTGAGCTGGGTCCATTAAGTGGCGTAGACATGGTGATCCGACCTCGCGAACCTCTGCCTAAGACTCTACAGTCGTGGTCGTAGGCACTCGAAGCTATCCCCAAGTCTTGACCCTTATTCAAAAAAAGATGAAGCTCTTGATAATTTCAGCAAGCGAGTCTAAGTGTCCGTCCTATCTCTTCACGGGGCGGTGCATGACGGAAACTGTTGAAACAAAAGAAGGCCTGAATTAACAGTCGTATGAGGGTGAGGAGAAAAGGAGTGCGGTCCAGCAACAGAGCCAGCCAGTCAGTAGTTTGTGGACATGAGGCAAAGTAAAGTCAATGTCTATGGTGGCATGCGGTCGGTACGGCGGTATGCAGGGCCAGAAGCCTGATGCCTAGAAGTTCGAACGCCTTTTTTTTTTACTTGTTGCAGTTAGATACCATAGATGTGGCGGCAAAATACGGAAAAATCAGAAGAGGTCGTATTATTATTATTATTAGGCACCTCTCTTACTGGTGTTGCAGGTAAACCAAAAACACCTGTAATCCCTGCCTGCACCCAGGGGCCCCCCTCCCCTTTCCCTCCTCTTTCCCTCCTCTCTTCCCCCCTCTTCCTCCTCCTCGCAACAGGATGGGGACACTTACGAAAGCTTGTCTGTCACTCCTGCGCCACTTACAAGAACCTACCTTAGGCTGGGCCGACTTGCTAAAGCGGCGTGGGCACTGGTGGGGGGTTGGTTGATTAAATATGCCCTTGATGCGTAACCACTGCAATGATTTTTAAGGTTTGGTATGTGTAGTATGCTTGATTTACAGTACTCTAAGGATTTCTTAATTTTCTTGACTCGTCAGTATCCCTGCATCATTATATATATATATTTTTTTTAAAAAAATTCTTCGCATTTTAACAAAATTAAGAAAATTCATAATTTTGATCCCGTTGGCCTCTCGTCTATCTCCGGACGTGGCTTCTGTAACCTGTGACCTAACATGAACTAATATGCTCTAGGTACAGTCGTCAATTAAGCCAACCCCCTAACTACCTAGGTACTGATAGTAGGGCGCCACGGTGTTATCATTCTGTTCCTGAATGCAGGAGTTGATTATCTATTAGACTATTTATTCCATAGTATCATTTGTATATAAATATAAATAATACACACACATATATATACCAGAAGGCTGAAAACGGAATTCGGCAGAACCAGAAGTAAGGACGCCCTCAGGCATTCTTTCCTTCTCGTAGTTCGTCCTAGTCCGTCTCGCCTAGCTTATGTAGCGAGTATCGTCATTCCAGTCCAAAAGCAAGTCCCGAGGCAAGACATATCACGTAGCTAGCCGCAAGGTGACGGGTGGTGACAGCCAACATAGTCATGCTCGCCGCGTAAGGTTATCAGAAAAACGGTGGGCGATGATGAACATATCCCACCTTCCAAGGAGGTAGTATCCCTTCCATTTGGTCTTTCAATTGTGGCTTGAGTCGAGCGCTGCTTGCATATCTGTATCTAAAGAATGCTGAGCGTCTCTTGAAATGGAACTACTGGAATTACCCTCATTCAGTAGTTCTGGCCACGAGAAGACCTGGAGAGGAAAGGAAAGGACCGAAACTCTATTGGCTAGCTCTTTTCTGTTTTCATTTCTGTTTGCTTTTGACTATGAGTTGGTCTGCCGGTAACGCCTCCATGAGGAACATCATTGCTGCACTAGCCCTGATATTGATATGGACCCTTTTCACGGGGACTCATGTATGTTTAGCCAACAAATATTTCCCCCATTGTTCCTATTCTGATAACAAGAAGCATCAACTCAACGCTACTCCCAATCCAGCTCAAGACACTTCTTCAACGTCCGGAGTAGTTAGTAGTGGAGGCAAAATAATCAACTCCGAAACACTACAGGACGCCGTCCCCGAAGACAATATATTCAATGGTGACACAAGCCAGAGCTCTGGTGGCTTGCCTCCCAAAGCCGTAACGGGAGAAACACAAGATGGACAACCATTCGACAGCTACACGCCATCTGCCGATGCCACATACCCTTCAGCCGACGACCATTATGCCACAGCCAATGATCACCTACCAGCAATACCGAGTCCATCACCATCACCAGTACCCTCAACCTCCGGCAACTACCGCAGCAAAGCAGACAAACCACTAATAACATACGTCTACTCCGAATCCAAATTCGGACGAGAAAATCTACAATTCTTCATAAACCATGGGCTACACGACGCAGCAGATTTCATGTTCATCTTGAATGGAGATACTAACGTATCTACCACTGTTATTCCCGAAAAGGAAAACGTCAAGATAGTACAGAGGGATAACACTTGTTTTGACCTCGGTGCTCATGCTGAAGTACTGATGACTGAACAACCTGGTGGAAAAGCATTGAAGGATATGTATAAGTACTTTATCTTGATGAATGCTTCTATCAGAGGACCGTTTATACCAACTTGGAGTAAAGGGTGTTGGACCGATGCTTATCTGGGGAAGTTGACGGATAAGGTAAAGGTATATTATATATACACTCCTTCCTCGTCGTCACTAACGAAAAACAGCTCGTAGGCTCAACTCTAAACTGCCAAAGCAATCCCGCCCTCTCACACGTACAATCCATGATCTGGGCAACAGACGCCCTAGGACTCTCCCACATCCTCCCCAGTATCTCGACCTGCTTCAAAAAGATAACCGACGCCATGCAAGCCGAGATCCACACAACGCCCAACCTCCGAAAACTAGGATACGAAATAGATGTCATGATGACATCTTACAGTTCCGAAACCAACCATTCTTTTATTGACAAACACTGTAATTCTTATGGAGACATGTTATATCCTAATCACTACTTCGGTGCTAATGTTCATCCTTTTGAATTGATTTTTATTAAGACTCAGAGGGCTATTGATGATACTTTGAGAGATCGGATGACTGAGTGGGTGGATGGGAATGGGTATAGTAGTTATGATTTTTGTAGGTTGGGGAGTTAGTGAGTAGTCATCGTTAGAGGCTTTCTTTTTGTTGTTGGGTTTTGGTGTGGTTTGTGTTGCTCTTGTTGATGAGGTTTTGTGGTGTTTACTTTTGTACAGTACTTCCATTGGCATGGCCGGAGTTTTGGGAATTGGGAATGGGAAAAGGGGCTTAAGCGAGGGTGGTTTATGATGCGCTAAGAGCTTAGCTATTTTTCTAGATAGCATGTCACTCTCTTTGAAAATATCTCTTTGTATAAAATATCATGAACCGGTCTTTTTTTTTTTACCAAGGAGTATTCCTGTACGAGTTCTACTTGACATTTTGTGCCCCACCATTGTACGATCATTCCCAATGTTTCAACCCCCATGCTCACAGTCCCTCGTTAAACAACTCACGCAAGCCACGTCCGATCATCATGTCTCAGCTCATCTTCAAAGATCTACAGACATATATATTTTGTGTATGACATAGTGTAAAAATAGAATATGTACATTTGACAATTTGCGTATCATACAGTCTACCCATCCAATCAATTCCTTCCCATAAACACCACAATCCATTTCCTGATATGCAATTCAACATGCAAGTCCAAACTCCATCCAAAGCAAAAACCCTGACCTATTGTCCATCGCATCTAATGGCCGGTAGGCGTATCCTCTATGTGCTCAACAGAGCAAAGTTTGTATTCTGGGCACCATTCGTCAAGAGACAATATACCATCTCCCATCCATCTATGGACCTGGTGCACACCCAGAGGGTGTGGATAGTCGATTGTCTCTACACTAAATGTGCGCGCAACTTCCATAGATGGAAGATTGATAGCTCCCTCCTCTTCGGGTTCAATACCTTCAGCGCGTTCGCGTTCTTGAAGTATTTTCATGCTATACACAAGTAAGATTAGTATTGTTGTGCAAAAGAGGGAGTAGTGGTGCACAAACCGATTGTAGAACCATTGATCCTCAAAGCGATCGCTCTTCTTCAGAGGCTTCACCTTAGGGCTCCACGTCCACTCGTCAAGAATTCTCAATGTGGTGTTTCTTTTCCGTAGACTCAAGCCTCCATTGAACCCATTGCCTAGATCCTCTCGAATTGGCGCACCTACGAAGTCATAAGGGAAGAAATCATCCACGCTGCGGGCCGCGTTCGCACAAAGCATGCTGTCGCTTTGGAAAATAAGGATGTGTTCTGCGGGAGCAAGATCGTCCCACAACCATCTCTGTGTCATGAAGGCATTTACACTGTCCGAATTTGTGAAGAGGACTGTCTGTGGCAAAATTCGGAGTTGGATGAGTCCGCTACGAATATAGCGAGACAGCGCTGCAGAAGAGGCAAAAGATCCAATTGATTCTGAGTTCGTGTATATGAGGATGGGCCACGAGGGCCCTAGGACTGTGCTGAAATGAAGAATAAGAGGTATGAGATTGGAACGAAAGCGGGTTTCGATTATGACTGCTGCTTTGTTTGTAATATTGCCATTGAAGGTCTCGTCCGTGGAAACTATAGTGGCTCCTACTTGTGGGTTCCATGGTGTCGGCGATGGCTTGTAGTGTTTTGTCCTTGTAGAGGTCGAACTGGACCTAGCCGTTGATGAAGTGGAAGTTGAAGTAACTTTTTTTGTGCTGGAAACTTGATTTTCCTCTCCTGTGGCTGGTGGTACTGGTACAGGGCTTGCTTCTGCTGTGTTGGGGCTGGACACACTCAATGATATAGTGTGTTGCGGAAAGCTGAGCTTTACTGTCCAGATCACCAAGAGTATAACGAGGGCTGAGAAGACGATATTCCGACTTTTGCGGCTCTTCTCTTCGGGAGAAGTGAGCATAGCCATGGTCTGCGATCTAACTTGACTGACGGGAACCTGTCGGTCTCTGGTGATGTACTGCTATTATCTCAAATCCCACCAAGTCCCCTCTAAGGCAAAACAAAGTTCTCCAGTGGCTCTTCTGGCTCCGGATGTTCCGATGCACAGGCTCGATTCGTCAAAGTCTCTGGTGCTGCAGAGTAAAGGCCCAAGAGATAGGCAAGAAGAGATGGACACGCGTGAAGATGGATGAATCTCCTATTCCCCGCGAAATAAGGAGATTGACAAGAACTACCGGTGTGCGATGCCCAAAAGCTAATAAAACGAAAGTAGGGTATAACTATAGGAGATACTGCGAGGGCTGAGAAGAGAAAGAGGGAAAGAAAGGATGATGAACGAGCTGCACTTCGTAGATTTCCAGAGCTGGTGATGGAAAAGGTAACTTACCTTGGCTTGGGTCAAGGACCCACCTAACTTGCGCGATAGACATCAGATGGATCTACAGCGCTGTCGTATCATAGCGGCGCGGACGTGCTTGTGGCCTGGTGTCTTTCAGGGGAGGTCTGAAGGATGTCGTTGACAGATTCGTTGCTTCAGCTCCTCAGTTATAAACCTTGTCGGTAGTTTCAGCATTGCCATAATGGATGCCGCCGTAGGTATTGTTCCGCGGCAGCTTGAGTGATTAGCATGCTGGCTTTAAGCGCTAGTGCTCTTGCCGAACATGGCTATTTTGGAGATTAAAAAAAAAGAGTACAGGGAATGCTGTATAATATAGATGGAGAAAATACAGTTAAAGTGGGAAGAGACTTCACAAGGGACGCGTAAAGCTACAACGTCGTGCGTTGTGGTGGGCGAAGTGGGATAGATGGTTTGCGCATGGGGAGGGACCTTTGGAAAATCATGTCGACCCGCTTTCAAGGATTTGGACCGTTGGGTTGGTACTTGTGTTACAGGGTCTGAAGTATCTGTAAATACTTCACCAATTTCTTCCAGGCTTCTAGAGTTCTTTGCATACAGAAATAATGCCAACTTTTTTTTTTGAGACGACCGGTCTTTTGGGAGACTTATGGACTGTGTGAAGCTCTAACGCCAAGTATAAAGTGACAACGGACTGACTTTCTTGGGTGCTTGGTCTTTCTGACTGGGAACATGTTTTTGGAGAGAAGTGGAGGTTGAAAAACGATTAGGTACTCATACGCACTGCAGCACGCAACTTCTGCACTGCCTGGCGGTTGGACTCAGACGACAATTTTACACCATATGATCTACAAGTGTGTAATGTTTTTTTTATCTTCTGTGCTTCGTAGCGGCCATCGATGATTGATATTGACCCCCCCTGCTTATGAGTCTGGAACCTTGGACTTACATACGGTGCCATATACACTGTAACATGTAGTAGTTTTTCTTAAATAATTTTTCTTAAATATACATATCCTTGTCGTCTAAAGTCTTTCACATAGTCTGTCGTCTGTTGTCTAAAAATACGCTGGTTAACAAATCCTTCAAGTCTTGCATTGCAGAGGATGAATATTTTATCTCTTCAGCCTCTTTTTGATCCCAGGAAGTCAGTCAGTCGCTCTCGCACTCCGGAACCACCGTTGTGTAGAGGCTTAAAGCTTAACAGGGAGTCAGTCTTCTTGTGTCGTCTCATCTTTGCAAGCTAAAACTCTGCTGACTGAGCCATGAATTATTTACGCCGTCGCTGCATGCAGTAACTACTGTAACTCCTGACATCCCTCCATCTCTTCATTCCTCCTTGCCTAAGTGCCCGCTGTCTTGGCGAACCGTGTTCATCTTCTGGGATCCTGGGATCCTGGGAACCTGGCCCTCCACCGCATCATCCATCCATATCATATCCATATCCATATCGTAATAATACCACTACTGTACTGTACTGTACTTACAGTACTGTACCTTAGATCCTTACCCTACCTTGCCTACCTATCGAGGCTCCATTCTCCGCGCACCAGGGTCAGCACTGGAATCCAGGGATCACCTAAGATCAGTTCTTGGCAACTCACACCCAACTTTAGGCAGCGTCTTCATTATTCTGTACCAAACTCTACCGTAACATCACAGCTACCTAGGCACCGTCATACTACTGTAATCTCTCCTCATGATCGTAGTGGAACAGCCAACTATTCTGCTGTGAGCGTGACGAAACATCAGCTGCGGAATAAACAATCAACCAAGATGGCCTCCTCTTCGTCGCCTGGGGACATGACCATTGAGGATGCTTGGCAAGCTGTTCAAACAGGTGTGTTGTCCGTGTGGTCCAAGACGACACGGCGGATGCGCGCAACTGGAGCTGTTGTGCTGTTCTTGTACGATCTTCTGCTGCCTTTTACACTCCATACCTGTGTTAACTCAACATCTACAGCTTCGTTTGCATCTTTCTCTTCGGCCGGCCTGCAATAGAGCAAGCACCCTCCCTTCCAACTCTCCCTCAGATACCCAAGTTAACCCTCGATTACGGCGACAAACCCCAGTCTCCATACAATGTCTCCAAAGTCGCCCTCCTCATTGAGAACCGTCCGAATCCTATTCTCGCCCCTCTTATCCTCCACTTCATGTCCGTCGTCCCCCCCGACTGGCGCTTCCGTTTTATGGGCTCTCTTGAATCTGTCAACTTTGTGAACCAATCCACCGCAATCCGCCACCAGGTTGACATAGGGAAGCTGGACTTGACTTATATTCCAGCCAACATGTCGACTGCTGGCCAGGAAATGATCAGTCGTTTCTTGACTACATTATGGTTATACGAACAAGTACTACAGCCAGCAGAATGGCTTTTAGTCTTCCAGACAGATAGCATGCTGTGTGCAAACAGCCGACAGAGTTTAAACAATTGGTTGGACTACGATTGGGTGGGAGCTCCCTGGAACCCATCGGCACGATTTGGAGGGAATGGAGGGTTATCGCTCAGAAGAGTGAGCAAAATTATAGACGTTCTGAGGAACCAAGAGCGAGTCCAGAACTCTGAACCCGAAGATGTCTGGTTGACCGACAGACTTGGCCATCGACCAGGAGCCAAATTGGCTAATGGGACAGCGTCTCTCACCTTTTCTGGAGAGATGTATTCCGGTAATGGAGAGCACGTCGCATCACCCAAAAAGATCACAGGCCTACCTAGCGACCCTTCCAAAGTAGGGACTGTAGCTGGAGAGCTTATCAAAGGTCTCGACGATTGGAGAGATGGCTTTTACGAACCTATGGGTTATCACACTGGCGGTTCTGGCACGACACTTCACGGAGCGATTTGGGGCAGCAAGGAGAGGCGGAAGCACATTTGGGATTATTGTCCTGAGGTGAAGATGATGCTCCAAATGGACGCTGCGAAATACGTACCGGGAGATTGTAACTCGGAATGGAAACGGTGGGACCAGAGCGACATGATGGGACCTGCTCCGATGGATATGGAAAAGCGAGACGCAAATCCTTGGCCTACCGAAATTATTGATGGTGAGGAGTATCCAATGCTTCCTGCTGACCTAGTCCCTTGGTAAAACCGTTATGGATGGGACAATTTATGAACCCAGACGTCTAGATCACAGTCATGTATTGTTGCTTCACTTTTCGTTTCTATGTACAAATCTTGTGTGACTAGTTTTATTAAAGGCGTATGGGTTGGAAAGGAGTCCAGATATCAAATATCACATCATTTACTCAAGCTCACCAGTTCAGATCGGCAAAATGTTTTTTAGATGGCTTGTACTGCCAGAATATCCTTCGTGAAAACTGGTCAAAAATCCAAATATTAAGATAAGAAAAACGATATCTCGTTTTCCATTCCGGCCACTACCCTCATATCTTGCGTGCAAATGCTTCACATATCCTTACTGTACCACTGGCCACGAGCTCATGCAAATCTCGAGAGCAAGGGATTCCATTCATTCCTCACTAATAAGGTAGTAGTAGCCAGCTTAGAACGAAGTACACATATCCCTTTATCCAGCAACCACCAAATCAACCATCACTTAACTTTATACACACATCCATCGCCGCTTTGAAAACCCCCATCCATCTTTTCATTCTACCAGAAGATCATTAGTGAAAAGATCAACAAGGATCTTCACACCTCTACTCTATCTATTACGTGTTAATTAAACTATAAAATAAAATCCTTTGTTTGAAATAAAATTCAAAAAAAAGGGAAAGAAAAGAAAAATCAAAAAGCAAAAATCGAAAACCAAAAATCAAACCTTCTCTCCTTACTCGTACTACGGATGAATAAAACGCTAATATTGGATGACAAGACACATTAAACTTAACGTTTATTCATCCTCCATACCAAGTACCTACACACGGGGCTGCATAAAGTGAAATACACTTTTCCCCCTTTCCGTATATATTTATTTCCGCAACCATGCAACGAAAGGGCAAGAAAAGCAAAGTGTCTTCTTCTGTACGAAGTTAAGAGTTGAGTACAACTGTCATGAGTGTCTCGTGTAGATAAGTTTACGGTACTTTGGGGAAGTATCTTTTTTTGGTGAGACGAGCGGTCAAAAGTTAGTTGATGGTGTTCGAGAACTTGGCAGTCTTGTGAAGAGTTGAATGCTGGTTGCGGCGGAGGTGATTTTGCCTAAGATACGATCTGGATGCTTTCTATGATGCCAGATATGTATCATTTTATTGTTGGGGTGAAGAGGAAGAACTTTATTTTGCAGGACGTAACTGTCCGGTGACGGTAGGAGGGAGTGAAGTACGAGTTTTAATGTAAGTAGTTATCTGAATTAAGTGACTTAGGTACCTACCTAAGTCAAGCAAGTTGGATGTACACTTAGTGACCTAGCCCTTATTCCCATTACAGTGACATTGCTATCCGAACGTATTTTTGCGTACAAAAATTATTCACCGAATGTCTTGTAAATATAACTCGATTGTCATCTTTTGAAATGAATATCTTACGAAATCGGATATCTTCCAGCGTCTTCTCTTCTATCCTGTACACCGTATAAAAAAGCAAGCTTCCATCTAATGCAGAGCGCAACCCGTACCAAATCCGTAAACGCCTCGCGCCCCAGTCTAAAAGCGACCCCACAAACCAGCCTGACCAATGTCACCCAGCTTTATCTCTTACAGGATTATGGTCAAAGACGCGTGGACTACTTCTACCCGCGCCCCGCCTCGCCCCGGTACCCAATCGCATGTGGTATCTCACAGTCCCACAGTCCGTGAGAACATGATGCTCTTTTTTATTGTGAATGGTGGAGGAAACAAGTTAAAGAAACAACGACATGATTGGAGCGATCATGATTTTCCTGCTGCTTGTGCTGCTTTGTGTTTGAGCATTACGATCGAGTACCTGCTCAGGAAGAGGACTGTTAGCAAAGATCTCCAGACAAATTTGAGTGACATTTCGGCATAAACGGAAACCATAAGATGAGATGATGCCATGATAAGTTTGCGGCGAAGGCATCCAAGCAAAATATGGGAACCTTAAGATCCATATTGTACTCACGACCCCTTATCCGAAACTGCATTTATGCCAAGCCTAAAATAGACGTTTTGCCATGGAAAATAGGTCGGAGTGTTGCAGGTTTCGCCTTAAGAAAGCGAAAAAGAAATGAGGCATGAACTTACGCTATTATTCCGCCAACAGCAATCAAGACTCCGATGACGGACTTGTCTCCGACAGCTCGCCCAGACGTAACCCAACCAAGCGCAACAATTGAGCAAGTCTTCAAGTGTCCAACGACTGTGCTGGAAACTGGACCCGTTTGTGCGATGATAAAGAATTGTGACATGTTTATTAGACAGGCGAACAAGCCGGACTGGGAAGGTATGTCAGCTGTGGTCCATTTTATACGAGGGTTTACATTTGAGGCTAAATATAACATTAAATTAGGTATACGAGAAGATCTGGACTTACCATCATGATCATAACCCATCTATTTACTGGGACCTCAGTCCATACTGGGAAGGTGTCCACGAAGGGAATGACGTAAAGGAGCATGAAAGCTGCTAGTGGTGCCTGGTTGAAGAGCAATTGCATGCTATTCATCTGGAGCTTTTTATGGTAGCTGGCAATCCAGACTGTGTAGAGAGAGCTTGCGAAAATGCCTGAGAATGCAAAAATGACACCCAAGCTGCTTGTAGTTTTGATGTTGGCATCAGCAGTTGGCAGAGAATCGTAGTATGAGACCATTCCGACTCCCAAGCAAGCTGGAACCAAGGCGTAAATGGCGTTTCTAGGCAGCGTGGATTTGTAAAGCACAAAGTTCATGAGTGCAACCGTAGGCGTGAGGAGAATTCGCGCGACTTGGTAGAACGTAACTGTGGAGAATGCGAGGGACAAGTTGGGTAGAATAACATTGAGTGCCATTGCAATTGCTAGAGGCATAATCTCCTTAACCGCAACTCTTCGGGGTTGAAAGAAAGCAAATCGAGGTCGCGAAAGCGTGTATAAGGTGAGGAATGTTATGAAAAAATGGAAGGCCGCGAAGGTCAGTTGCGCCAGTTTGAGAGAGGGATCAGAGAAGATGGCCTTGTTCGTAAAGACCTAATTCTATATCAGCTCAAATTCACAACACACAATAGGTGCTTGAACATACAATTCCAATGGTTGCCAGTGTATTGACTACCATCCACATCACCGCAGACCTTGTGGAACTCTCTGGAGCAGCCGGCTTTTCCTGCTCAGCCTGCTGAGGCAGCAAACCGGCCCTTTCAATATCGTCGCCAATCTCCAACTCATCAGGCGACTTCAGGTTAGTGAAGCTATCCTCCCTTCTCAAATCATGGGTTTTCTCATCGTAGGTCTCTGCCTCAGTGACAGATGAGCTGACTGAAAATGCGCGGTCTGCTGAGCGTTCGGCCATTGTTGTATTTGTTATACGGTGAAGGGTGGTACAAAAGAAACAAGATGAAAGGGAAACAAGTAATAAATATTGAAGAGATGTAGAAGTGAATTATGGGCGTAGTATTCCTTGGGAAAGGAGAGGTAGTTTATGGTTCTGCTAGATTTGTTGGAGCTCCGGCCAAGAGGCTCACTAAGAAATGTGGACAAGGGAGGTAGGTTGCCGCTTGGAATGCTGAAATAGTTAATGGGCGAAGGCCAGTGATTCGGCGATGGTGAAGTGTGGAGTGGGGAGCAAGGGTGAAAATAAAACGAAGAGGCCGCAACCGTGTTACATATGACTTGACGCCAATATGATCAGTTCGGACGAGAAGGGGGACGATCACACAGCTATAAATCGACTCGAGGAGGTTCAATTCTGGCCGGGGCAGCGGGGCGTGCTTGTACAGCCCTGTCACTGAAGCCTGGATGTTTGCGTGTTTTCGGCGTGCCGTCTTCAGGGCTTCAATAGGTAGCTCTACCTTAGAAGGTCCTCAGCTGACATACCGCTAATCTTGATCTTAACAGCGGTAAATGCATGGTGGATCCAGGCATGCGCAACGCTGTGAGTTTTGGAGGATTTTAGTGAATAAAACCAGCGCTATCAAATAACTACTGCACTGTACTAAGTACGGGTACTGTTCAGGGTCACGGTAGGGAGTGAAGGCAGCCTCCAAACAGCCCCAAGCCTTGACCAGTCTCGGCACGAAATAATCCTCTCTCTGTTCTCTGCGCCGCGTGCGTACTCGAGTAAAATAAAATAAAATAAAATAAAATAAAATAAAAGTAGCAAAAAACGCCAGCCACCAATCCTTCACCACAATGGTCCGGATGGATCCCAGTCTCAGATCGCTCGGGTTTCATTCTTTATCACGGTATCGCCTCGTGTACCCCGATGCTCGTCTTCCCTGAATCTTCAAACTCAAGATTCGTAAGTTGGTGATGAGTTCCAGTCCGAGTCCCAGCAATCACGCCCCGGCAAGACAGCAACGGTTCGAGGAACAACAGGTGACATCAGAGAGCAACGTGCAGCTGTCTAACGGCTCAAAGGCCCCCAAGCTGTCACTTTGTCACTGTTACCCATGCTGTACGAGTAGTGAATGAGTTTCCTTGGCAAGGATTTACGCAGCCAAGCCTCGTCCCCGTATCCATAAATCCCCTCTTGTCTATGAGATGATACGCAAACAATGAGCACTATTTTGGGCCTTTCCTACTTCCAGGTCCCTACCCTGCCGCTCCAACAGCCTTTCTGTAGGTTCTGTTCTCGAACGCGAACACAGACGAAGGACTATGCAACTCTAATTATCAGCCTTTTTTTTTGTCAGATATAAAGTTCGAGAAGGAGTCTGAAAGCGGCGTCATGTTCTGGAGTCCGAACTACGGTATTATTATTATTGCTTGTGCTTGTCATGGCTCGCGCTCCTTCACACTTATGCCATTTTTCCAATCTCCCTGCAGATCGGAAGGACCACCTTTGTAACCTTTGAACATTCTTTGCTTGCAGCCTTACTTACATGATTCACGCTGAGCAGCCAATAATCTGTCCTCAGCAAGGAGTACCTGTTCTTATTTGCCAATATATATTGCAATTCTCCCTTGCCCTTCCCGACTGCGGCTGGTTGCAAACGGAAGCCTTACCTTGTCTTGTACATCTTCGAAGCATTTTTGTTCCTGAGAGCAAATTACCCCTCGCCTGGCCGTGCCTGAAATCCCGTTGGACTTCGTCGACTGTAGACACGCGTACAACAATCTGCAAATAAAACTTCCCCACATCCTCTGCTTCGACTTGCTCTCACAGCCTCGTCCGAATTAGAGACACCTGACTAGTTACTCGGTATATTTGCCAAACACCTCGTTCTATCACTGCGCTGTTTCCTCCTACTATTTACAAGAACCCATCTCCGGCGCAAACATACCAACATCTTAAACCCAATTATCAATTCTATATCTACTACTCCTCCGCCAAGATGACAGGAAAGCACGCAAATGGAGGCCCTCCAAGTAAGCCTATTCTACCCAATCTTGACTCAATTGACCAGCTGCGGACTAATACGGATCGTGCAGCTCCAGCATCGACCAACGGAGAGCCAAATAAGTTCTTTGAGGATTTCGGTGTATGGAAGGACGCGCCTGTCCTGACTGGAAGTACGAAATTCACCCCAATACCAGAGGTCAAGAATATTATGATCACAGGTGGAGCTGGATTTATGTGAGAGCTTGCACAGTCCCATCCGCGAAGTATGCACTAATAAGAACAGTGCCTGCTGGTTTGTGAGACATTTAACCTTAACGTACCCCGACGCATACAACATCGTGTCTTTCGATAAGCTCGACTACTGCGCATCCCTAAACAACACTCGAGTGTTGAACGATAAGAGGAACTTTAGTTTTTACCATGGCGACATCACGAACCCCTCCGAGGTTATGGACTGCTTGCAAAGGCACAACATCGACACGATCTTCCATTTCGCAGCACAATCGCATGTCGATTTGAGTTTCGGAAACTCATATGCATTTACACATACAAACGTATACGGAACACACGTCCTTCTAGAGAGCGCGAAGAAGGTTGGAATTAAGAAATTCATTCACATATCAACAGACGAGGTGTATGGAGAGGTCAAGGATGACGACGACGATCTATTAGAGACAAGCATTTTGGCACCCACGAACCCGTACGCGGCAAGCAAGGCAGCAGCGGAGATGTTAGTTCACTCGTACCAGAAAAGTTTTAAGTTACCCGTTATCATTGTGCGAAGTAACAATGTTTACGGTCCTCATCAATTCCCAGAGAGTAAGTTAAAGATTCGTTTTATACAAAACTCATTGCTAACAGGCGACAAGAAATCATACCAAAATTCAGCTGCTTGTTGAACCGAGGCCAGCCTGTAGTCTTGCACGGTGATGGAACCCCAACAAGACGGTATCTCTTTGCTGGAGATGCAGCTGATGCATTCGATACAATTCTCCATAAAGGTACAATGGGCCAAGTGTACAATGTAGGATCTTATGATGAGATCTCTAACTTAACACTGTGCTCGAAACTCCTCACACACCTCAACATCCCGCACAAGACACAAGAAGAGTTACACAAGTGGGTAAAACACACTCACGATCGTCCCTTTAACGATCACCGATACGCAGTTGACGGCACGAAACTCCGTCAACTCGGCTGGGATCAAAAGACTAGCTTTGAGGAAGGAATGGCGATCACTGTTGACTGGTACAAGCGCTTTGGAGAGCAATGGTGGGGTGATATCTCGAAGGTCCTAACACCGTTCCCGACTGTTGCAGGAACAGAAGTTGTGGCGGACACAAACGAGCCAGTTGAGGATATCCGAGAAGAGATGCTGGTTGACAACAACGATAACATGACGCTGAGCAAGAAGCGGAAAATTGATGATGGAACGAGTGTAGGGACAGCAGTTGCGGTATAAAGTGTTTAAAATGGGCGGTGTTTGGCTAGGTATGCATTGGGTTTGGCAGGTTAAAGGGGCATTAAACTTCTTGCACATTTTATGACTCTTGAGAGACGAAACAAATTTCAAGCACTTTGTGTACTACTAGTACTTCATAACGATAAAGATAGGATTTTTTCCTAGGTCGTCCTGGTTGCATGCAGATGCAGGTGAACAAAGTCTGGGGAGCAATAGGAAGCAAGCCGCAAGCCGCGAGGGAAACTGGCCCAATCATTAGAATAGCCCTAGTTGGAAGAATGGGGGTGCCGTTTGCAATTCCAACAGAAGGAATTCCACGTTGCACATGTAAAAGGCTTGAAACGGAACATGCTGTCATACTTTCTAGAAATTATCATTTCAAGGACTCTGGCCCCTTCTCCGCACCTGCAATAGGTAATTAGGTCCTTTGGACTGTACCACCGTGCCTAGGTATCGCGCTTGTTCAGCTCGATTGGATTGACAGCGCTTGGTACTTGTCGGTACTCGGATATGAGCATTGACTATCTTCACTGAACGGTACCACGAACAATAATAAATAATAAAATCCAAGAAGCAGGTCAAACCCTCAAGCGACAAGATGCCGATCTCCATAGATGGCTCCCGCTGTCGATCGAATACATACCGTACCAGCAGAAGAAACTACACCTGACGGGTAGCTGGGACTAAAGTTTCTTTGTTTTCTTCTTAGGATCCAACAGTAGACTTGAATGCATGTCATCGCCAGGGTCATCGGCAAAACCTTGTAGCAAACGGGAGAGCGGGTATTGTTGCTGGGAACCATTGAGGCCCGTTCCAGAGGTGGGAAAAGTGCATGGGGAGCAGTTCGTTACTCGCTGGCAGCGCAGTGCACTGTGCAGAAGTGTCTCCCCCAATCCACCGAACGAATTGCTGGACGCCAACACAAACCCAGTTCCTGCATTTAGCCAGAAATTGCTCTTCCGTCGGGCTCCAGTTCCATGGCTCTGTTTTTACCCTGTGCGACGGTGGTACCCCTGTTCAATTGCAGTCAACTGTGAAATCGAAATCGAAATCGAACTCCCGCCTTCTCTTGCTCCGGCTACAAGACTTCCCATATTGTTGGCGCAAATCCACAGGTTCACGTCGCAAGCGCCACTCTCTTCATGCACCTATCAAATTATTTCCTGTACAGCTCTCCCAAGTTTTCTTGACCGGAAGCTGTCAGGTCCGTCGGTATAGTTGAACCTGATCACGAACTTTCTCCATTTTGAACTGGACGTTACCAGCGGATTGAGCATGATAGCCTCCAGCCCACAATTATATACCGGCAACCAAGCGGGAGGAAAGCGAAAGCAAAGGATATCCTCAACGACTATCAAACTGTCAACCACTCCCTCGGGTCGATAGCTGCAGCTACATATATGGCGGAGGCGCATACGGAGAGTCATAGGAGACGAGCTTCTCCGGTTGGGAGCATCTTGCCTGATGCTGAGGCTGAAGCTCCCGTCGTTGATAGTGATCCGCCTTCAGTCGTGGATATGGACCCCGGGTCGGACTTTCAACCTTCAGGTCGCCCACCAACAAATACACAGACAGACCGGGATACAATGTAAGACAGTTTTTTTTAAAAAAAAAATTGTTACCCCAGACGACTTTCCAATTGTCTTTTTCTACTACAATAAACTGACATATCAACTCACAGAAACTCTACCCGTTCTCTATACGACGACGATATTGTGTATATTGTTGAGAATACGCGGGTGTATTGTGGAGGATACTATATGCCCTGGTGGGTGATTGAAGGATAGTATATGTATAATTTACTCACTTGTTATAGTGACGAGGAAGAAACGGACCGACTACAGCTACAGCACCAAGTCTACCTGCGTCTATCTAATGGAGAACTAACCACTGTCCCTCTCAAAAATCCAACTAAAATCCTAGATGTTGGCACCGGCAAAGGCGACTGGGCTATGGCAATTGCTGATCACTACCCGGATGCAGAAGTCATTGGAACTGATATAGCAAAAATACAACCAACAGCCGTGCCTCCCAATTGTTTCTTTGGTGTGTAGATTTGAGAGTACTTTTCATTGTGGATTTCAACTCGTTTCTACAACGAGCAACGCTGACTTGGAATTTCCAGAAATCGACGACGCCGAAGATGAGAGCGGATGGACCTTCGCCGAAGATGACTTTGACCTGATCCATTTCCGCAACATGGTTGGCGCCTTTGAGGATTGGGACAGGATTTATGCAGAAACGTGGGCTCATCTCAAGCCAGGGGGCTGGGTTGAAGTTCTTGATTTTGACGAGCATAAGGGTTTGCTATCGTTATTCACACCAAACTCTGAAATCAACAACTTCTTCCGTGTGATAAAAGAAGCCTCCGAGAAGTCAGGACGGCCACGGACAGTTAAGCATCTAGAACCTCAAAGACTCATCGCCGCAGGATTTGATGATATCCACCTCACCGAATATGAAATTCCTTTTGGCCAATGGCATGAAGATAAAGAGAAGAAATTCCTAGGCAAGCTGTGGATGACAATATGCCTAGCTGGAATGGAAGCCTTGAGCTTGAGAATTGTAACGAAGGAGATGGGCTGGGAGGCGGCGGAAGTGAGGAGAATGTGTGAGTTAGTTGCAGATGAGGTTGAGACGTTTGCAAAAGATAAGGACAGAGTCAAGGGAGCCATGGTGAAGCTCATAGTCTTGAGGGCTAAGAAACCAGAGCTGGATGGGAGCGAGGGTTTGGTTATTGATGATGATCATGACGACAATGAGTAGACGACATTCTTGGGGAGTTTTATCTTTCTGAAAAAGGCATTTTGAGATTACGACTCATGGCGTTCTGGTGGGGAAAGGAGCATAGGCTTGTGGCCACAAATTGACTATTTCGTCGATGATGGCGCCATTTACTTCCGAGACGATATAATTATGAGTTACGAGATACCCCTACTCGAATCATGAATACATCACCTTTATTCTGCAGACCAAATGGGCCATGGCTGACAGTTGGGGCACTTTTCAGTTGTCACTTCGGAAGTCAAAATTGCATCAAGTGAATAGATGGGTTGGGTAGACCTATATCTTTCATCACCGTTGTGTTATGGTCCACAGCACAACCGGCACTCTCTCAAGTCCTCGGAAGCATCTCATTGCAAGTGTGGAGTATTACCACCTTAATTTCTAAGCGACGATAGGGCACTTGGCCGTAGTTGGCCGTCGATCGATCCTCCACATTCTAAAGTACTGAACAACACCATGCTAGGAGCTGCAACAAGAACGAAAGCAAAGTTAGGTACTGCAAGCTGCCGCATGCAAAAAGCCTGGATTGGGCGTCAAGGGCGCTACAGAGATGCCACAGCCAGTGAATCAACCAGGACGAGTAGTTCTCTACTTTCTTATCTGCGTGCCTATCCCTCAGTTTCTTCGTCCAGACAACGTTTCGTTGGCCTTGCACAAGTTCTTTTTTTTTTTTGCCATCCCACTTTCCAACAGATTTCTAGCCGCAAGTTTGATGGTTTGTCTAAGATCGTGGCCTGCAGTCCTTCGGCGTTGGATTTGTGCGACTTACACTCTCGCCTACACCGTCTAGAAGCGGAATACCGAATAGAGATCCTTGAGATAGATACCCTTGAGATACCAACCACCTTATCTTGGCTTTAACATCAGACCATGAAGGCCACAACTAGTGAGGATATACAGATAAGGTGAATATATATATATAGACATAAATATCCATTTTTCATCAGGTTGTACCTGTACTTGCGCTATACATTCCTCCTACGTCCACCATCTTGAAGCCAAGTCTCGTTTTCCACCAACATGGGCGTCCTCGATGAATCTGCAATTCCTGGCACAGTTCACCTTGTCGACTTGGAAGGCACACTAAGAGTAAAACACGCCTCGGGAGCTCACCTCAAAGATGTAGTTCTTGTTCCCACACCCTCGGCGGATCCAGACGATCCGTTGAATTGGTCTCCGCGTCGGAAATGGCTCTCCACCGCTTCTCAGTCCATGTATACGCTTATGGTTGGCATTGCATCTGCTGCCATCTACAGCGTGCTCGTTCCTATCTCCGATGACACTGGCCTAAGTCTCGCAGACTTAAATGCAGGAACAGGTTACATGTTTCTCTTTTTCGGATGGGGATGTTTGTTCTGGCAACCAATAGCATTGCAGTATGGAAAACGCCCGGTATACTTGTTCAGCATACTTGCTACGCTGGCAATCATGGTCTGGGTGCCTCACGCGACGACAAATGGTCAATGGATTGGAAGTAAAATCTTGCAGGGATTCGTCGGTGCGCCAATCGAGTCACTCTGTGAGATTTCGATTACGGACATATACTTTACACATGAGCGTGGGACGTACATGGGATTGTATGCTTTTATGTTGGCTGGAAGCAACTTTTTGGCTCCAGTCTTTGCAGGTTTCATTAATGATGGTCAAGGTTGGCAGTGGGTCATGCATTGGTGTGCCATATTCCTAGCGATCGGATTCATTTTCTGCTTCTTTTGTATGGAAGAGACCAATTACGATCGTGCTCCCTTAGAGATGACCAACTCCCCTAGCGAGACTCTTGGTACAACTACTCCCAAAGAAGAGGCTCTCTCTACGAGGGCCGACCTCGAAAAAACAGCCGCGGACTCCAACAATGATATCGACAGGGCAGTAGCAAGCGTAGAAACTTATCATCCCAAGACCTACGTGCAAAAGCTTGCTGTGCTGGATAAAAACCGCCCTTTCCATCTATTCCGAATGATGATCCGACCCCTAATTTTTCTTTCGTTCCCAAGCATCGTCTATGCAGGATTCTCATATGGCAGCAATTTAGTTTGTAAGTGTCAAATCCTCAGAATAAAAATGCCTCTTCTAGGTCAAATTTACTCATTGCCTCAATAATGTCTGAGTTACCTCTGATATATCTAGCACAAGTAAACTAATCCCTAGTTTTTCGACAATAGGGTTCAACGTTCTGAATGGCACAGCATCACTCATCCTCAGCGCCGCACCTTACAACTTCCCTGCATCGATGGTGGGTCTCTCCTACTTCTCACCACTGGTGGGGGTAGCTGCTGGATCGTTCTATTCTGGTGTGATTGGTGATAGGGTGGTTATCTGGCTAGCACGGCGCAACAAAGGAGTTCTCGAATCTGAACATCGTCTCTGGCTCTTCTCCGCATCTCTTATCCTTATTCCTGGGTCCCTGATTCTCTGGGGTGTTGGAGCAGCACATCACGTCCACTGGTTTGGTTTGATCTTCGCTATGGGTGTTATCGCATGTTCGAATTCCATCGGTATCCAACTTAGTGTTAGCTACTGTATCGACAGTTATAAAGATTTGAGCGGTGAGGCTATGGCTACGGTCATCATTATTCGGAATACCATGAGTTTTGCTATTGGATACGGGATTACGCCTTGGGTTACTGATATGGGTTATCAAAACGCTTTTATCGTGGCAGCTCTTGCTGGATTGGCTCAGGTTTTGACCTTTTTAGCCGTGGTTAGATGGGGAAAGGGTTGGAGGGATTCAAGCAAGGCGAGGTATTATGGCTACGTGAAGGAGTTGAATGATTTGGGCCTAGGCCATTAAGCTTATGTTATTCAAAGTAGAGTAGAGCTTCTTGTTAGAATAACAAAAGAATGCATAGAAGGTAAGAGAGACGTCAAGGGAGTCTGTTTGGTAGCATTCACTTACTTGCTATTAATACAGGAATCTGAACACTTTACCTCTCTATTTACTTTTGCTCTTTCTCCCTGCCTCCTTCCACGGGGACAACCGATATGTTTTAGGCCTCGCTTGCAGCGCTGAGGTTTGTTGCAGACTTATAACTTAACCAGAACAAATCTGTACATCAATCCAACATCCTATCATCGTCCTATAGCTCTAAAATATAGAAGGGAACTCTGAGGGCAACATCCCTTCATAAAACCTCAATATTTGTTTCGGTCGTCCCACATGAGCGACTTGAGAGCGATTTGAATCACATGATGTCGGAGTAAGCGACGACAAGAAAATCGAACAAAGTGAACTTCTCCGAACGCCTCCAACGCCTTGTCTCCTAGGACTTTGCTTGAAACCAAGGACAAATATAGACGCTTCCACACACACAATAAGTTGGTGGAAAGGCCAGGAGAACACCACGTTATCATGGAGAAGCAAATTCATACTTTGTTTTGTTTCCAAGACTCGGCAGGCTAACCTATTCTGCTCCTGGTTGAATGAGGCGACGCTAATGACTTGAATTACAGGCACAGTGCAGAAAAGGACTCTCCAGTCAGAACTCTAGAAAGCAGTTGCCGACTTATGATCTACTACTATGTGATCTGTCAGGTGTGGCACAGACTGAATACGATGCAAATTTCCACTAGCTTATGGGCCACGGCGCGGTAACTCACACTCATTTCTACAGGGATAAAGTACCGGTATATCAACAGTTTCCATAAGCGAAGACGACAAGCACAATGATAATGGATATGACTTGGGCCTTTGCAAACCGAAGAGACCCGGGAAATGGCTACAATATTCAGGTACCGGCCAAAAGAGCTCAATATTATGGGTAGCAGGCGTAGTAGGGACCAGCATTTGTGATTTGGTTGACTTTCCATGCTGGTTCATGAAAATAGATCTATCATCTATCTATCTGGGGTGGTATCTGTGGTACCCCCAACTACTTAAGGCCCGACGACAACGCTACTCGCTAACTGGCGAGTCTAAAGCAACGCCATCGGGCTATCGGACGAGCAGACGGTCAATGCAACTCCGAAGAACTTTGAAGAGAACAGGCGTTGCTTGGCTAGGACAAAACATACATATACGAGCCTCTATTATGGAAGAATACACTCAGAGAATGGACACAACGAACTGCCTATGCTCTTTTCGTCTAATTAGACTGCATAAGACAGTGTTTCTATCCATAGATGCCGACATGGTAGAGAGACCATGGAAAACCCAAAGGTAAGTAAGTCAAGGTATACGGCTCCGTATAAGTTTTCTTCCTTTCCTTCAGTGTTGTCTTTGCGTAAACAGTCTTTACAAGTCATCTCTGCCCGCTTTCGAGCCAACTACGATATAATTGTAGTCTTGTTCCTTTTTGACATTACCGCAATCCCTCTTTTACTTGCGGCACTTTCTACTTCTCATGGAGTATATTGGCCCACCAAGGCTGATATTCCCTTAATTACAGTTCTGCATTTCTTTAGATTCGCCATGAAGTTCAACACAGCACTCGTTGGAGCGTTGGTTACTCTTGTTGTTGCTCATGGAGAGGGTGAGGCCCATGTGCCAACACTCGTGGGTGGACGAAACTTCTTGGCTAGTTTAAGGACTCGAAGTGGTATTTCGGATGCTCAGAGGCTCGGTCACGATGAAATGCATAAAAGGGAAGCTGCTCCAAAAGTCCCAGGAGAAATTGAAGGAATTATACCACGACAAAGCGATAGAAATTGCGGCCCTGGCATTGGCGTCTGTCCAGCAAGCCAATGCTGCTCTCCTGCAGGATATTGTGGAAAGTTCGTACATCCTGATCATTTTTGTCCTATGGCTGATTATCTCGGGCACTGTAATATTTCTCGAGGTATCTATACTCTCAAGACATGCCTCACTACTCTTAAATCATGTCTTAGCTCTCCAAAAACCTTCTACTAGAAGAATTGCTAACACTGAAGCCCTGAATAGCGGACCAGACTATTGCAATGCTCCAGACTGTCAATTAGCATATGGACCAGCTTGCGATGGCAACCAGAAACCTTCAGGAGCGTCAACAGCAAGTCTGCCGAGACCACAACTTGGTCAGGTTGAACTGGGTGGGGCCGGCATATATGATTGTGTGACCCCGGGAGATGTGGCATTTACTTTTGACGATGGACCATACAATTATACATCAGATCTTCTGGATAAATTGCTTGCCTACAATGCTAAAGCAACGTTCTTTATTACTGGAAACAACCTAGGCAAGGGCCCAATCGACAGCACGCCACGATGGAATAGCCTTATCAAGCGCATGGTAGCAGAGGGGCATCAAATTGCAAGCCATACATGGTCTCACCAAAATCTGACATCTCTAGATCCAACTACATTCTCGAATCAGCTCATATACAACGAGATGGCTTTCAGAAATATCCTGGGATACTGGCCATCTTATATGAGGTGAGTATGTTCTTATATCTACTTACCTTGTGGTTGTTGTGCTTAACACTGTTTACAGGCCACCTTACTCTGAGTGCAACAGTACCTGTGGTGCACTACTCAAAACCCTAGGATATGTGGAGACATACTTCGATTTAGATACAGAAGGTTACCTGAACGACAGCCCAACTTTAATACAAAATTCCAAGAACATCTGGGACGCAGCTATCAATTCTTCAAACAATAAGACCACTAGCTTTTTGGAGATCGAACACGATATTCACTATCAAACTGTCTACAATCTTACTGATTATATTCTTGCATCAATGTACAAGCACGGTTTCAAATCAGTGACGGTTGGAGACTGTCTTGGTGATCCTCAAAAGAACTGGTACCGCTATGGTAACGAGACTGCCGTGCTGGAGATCTCTACCGATGCGACCTGTAGCCCAAGTACCTTTACCTGTCTGGGAAGCACTTTTGGTATGTGCATTCCGAATCAAAAATTCCATGGTCTAGGAACTTTGGAAAATGTTCTCTGTTATGGTTCTGAGACTTGCCTCGCATTTCGTCTTGAAAGAAATAGTGCTGACTGAGTTTCATAAGGCAACTGTTGCAGTTCCAATGGCTTCTGTGGAAATACCTCAGATTATTGTGGCAGTGGATGTCAATCGGGTGCGGGTTCTTGTTCGAAGGCAATTAGGTTTGTAATCAGTTCCTTCTCTTCCCACTACTTAATAACTTTGCCATTTTCCTACGTATCTTTCTTAGTTGTGAGTCTAGCTTTCGATCCTGATACTTACTCCTCGAATCTAGTACAGATGGAACATGTAACAGCTTGGTCACTTGTATTGGGTCTGTTTATGGGGACTGTTGTTCAGGTAGTGGTTATTGCGGCAATGATACAGCTTACTGTGGCACGGGTTGTAACCCTCTCGGAGGAACCTGCGGTATTCAATCATCTGTCACATCTCTTACGTCTTCAACAAGAGTCACTCCTAGCTCCAGGACAACAAGCTCTTCAGCTATCAGCACGGTACCCGTGGCATCTAGCTTCTTATCCACGAGTTCTTCGAAAGCTAGTTCTTCGAAAGCTAGTTCTTTGTCTACAACTTCCTCCTCGACTTCAAAATCTATCTCTTCATCAAGTTCAAAATCATCTACGACCACAACTCCAGTTACCACGTCCGCAATGGCAAGTACAACGCCCAAGCTTGTAAAGAGCCCCTCGGGATCCTGCGGTAGCAAAACAGGCTACACGTGCGCGGGCACAATCTGGGGACAATGTTGTGGACCGAATGGACGGTGTGGATACAATACTGGGCTCTGGTTCTTCAACCCATTCTGCGGAGCGGGTTGCCAGAAGGGATTTGGTACATGTGCATAAGGGTCTTCTGGGATGTATTAATTGAAGATGGCCTTTTAAAATAATTATGTACTCTATTGTGGCTTTTTGTATCAAAAAAGCGTAAATCGGGATTCTGGTCTTTTCCTTGGACACATCTAACTTAAGAATATCCAACATATGAATAGCCTTTACATGTACTATATATATTTTTTTTTTAAAAAAAACGAGTATATTATAACCTCTCCAAAGCCAGCAAAGGCCCAGATGCAACGCCCTCCTCTGTCGATTCCTAAAACGTTCCAAAGATCAAACACAGCGGTTAAAAGCCACATCATCAAAAGAACGGCAACCTGCATTATTTCACCCAATTGATGCATTTCTCCCACCATCTCCGCATCAATCTGTAAGTCCATCTGAATCAGGCCCTCCAACCCGACAACCACAACACTTAATTGGCTCCAGAAGGCTCCTTTCTTACGCCGCTCGCCTAATTTGACATGTTGGGTGGAGAAACCCCATTTCTCAGTATCCAATCTCGAAATTCTCCATCCGTCGTCGCTTCATCCATCCTTTCCTTATCCGCCCCCCTTTTTCTCTCTCTCTCTCTTATGGGGTTGAACGCCGTGATGGCGCGCGTTTGTCCCTTCATACTGTACTTCCCCCGTATTCGTGTCCACCGAGGTGAGGGTTTTCGGTCGTCGTATGGCGTGGTAACGTCGTCTGTTGCGATTCAATTTTTTTTTTAATATTTTTTTTGGTTCGTCGTGTCCTTAATTTTTATGGACGGGGGTGGAGACAGGTATGCATGCGGTCTTATAGGGTGTTCGTTCCCCTGTATTTCCCGAATTTCGAAGTTGCGAAGTTTCGAAGTTTCGAAGTTTCGGAGTTTCTTTCTGTCCAGGTACAATATTTTGGGTCGAGTAGCATCAGCTTTTCTGAAATTTTGTATTGTGAAAGGGAAATTGCGTGATATACTTTCGTCATGGCTGCTTTACAAGATGTAGATGCGCCTTTGGTTCCCGAGGTGAGCTGCCTGTCTTGTAATGCGATGAGAACTGGCGACAAAGTGGATAGTTTATTGATTGTGTGTTGTGCGATAGGCTGATGATTGGGATGATGGAGATTCCGCACTTGGAGCTGTAAGTTGACTACGGGAACTTTCCTCGTTTTGCTAGATGGCTTTATGATCAGTGGGGAGTTAATACGACGACCAGGCTAGTTTGGCTACTTCGACGACAAGTATTAGTGATAGTATTAGGAAACATCGCGAGGAGAATGGGAGAACTTATCATAAGTATAAGGAAGAGAGTGAGTTGGGTCTATGACTCTGTGCTACAAAAGACTGATGGTAGTTTGTAGAGGAATATATGTTGCCAAATGATGAGGTAAGAAAGATGTTGACATGTTTCTTGTTGCGCTTCCACACCTTGTTAACGAAGTTATAGGGCGAGAACGATCGTTTAGGTATATACCTACCTATGCTACTTGTTGAATTTAAGAGTCGATATTCTGATGTTTGAGTGCAGATCTCCAGCATCACCTTTTTACTATTACATTTGATGAAAAGCTCTTTCTCTGTCCGGCTGGTAAAGAGAATAAGCTTCATCGGGTGTTGGATGCTGTATGTAGAACGTTTACTTAAGGCCTTGCTCTTTCATTCCAAGTGGGTGGATGGTAGAATACAGAGCTGATTTGAATAGGGAACCGGAACGGGAATTTGGGCTATCGATTTCGGTAAGTTTTGCAATGCACAAGTCCATAGAAGGGTATTCTTACAATCTTCTAGCTGATGAACATCCCGAGTCAGAGGTATGTTATGTCTGATTTAATAAATATTAAGCCTATCATATTGACCGGTAGGGATGAAAGGTCCTTGGTATTGATCTCAGTCCAATGTAAGTCCTCTATCATGAAATGTACCATTTTAAAACTAGGTAAGTGCTAATAAATATGTTTATTAAGTCAACCGTCCTTGTAAGTCCAATCCTACTAAGACCTCCTCTTACCTCACAACAATTAACGTACTCAAAGCCTCCCTCCAAACCTCGTTTTCCAACTCGACGACCTAGAAGAAACATGGAACTTCAAGTACAAATTCGATTTCGTCTATGCTCGAATGATGACGGGCTCGTTTTCTGACTGGCCGAAGTTCTTTCAACAAGCTTTTGAGCAAGTCTTCCCTCCCAATTTCCCAATTTCCTAATCCCAACATCCTTCCCTCTTTCCACACTCCAAACCATTCCACATCATTCTCACCGTCATTCGTCCTCCTTGTAAACCTCCAGTTTTAAGAAAGACAACAAAAATTAACATCCCCCAAAGAAACACAACACCAGGCGGATATATCGAAGCAGCCGACTGCGTATATCCCATAACAACAGACGACTCCACATTCCCCCCCAACTCAGCAATCGACAAATGGAACACGCTTCTCATGCAAGGATTCGCTCAGGTTGGACGTCCGATTGATAGTGCGAAGAAGTATAAGGAACAGATGGAGGAGGCTGGGTGGGTTGACGTTAAGGAGACTAGATTTAAGGTTTGTTGGTTCTTCGGCCCTCCCCCTTTTGCACCTTTGAGATTTCTTGTTTTATTTGGGATTTTCTTGAGCCCTTTTGGATGATTTGTTGTTGTTTAGTTTTGTTATAAAGAATTGTAGAAGGAGATGATGTTATGATGCTAATATCCGAGTCTTGACTAGTGGCCCATGAATCGATGGCCTAAAGATGAGAAGGCTAAGACTCTTGGTATGTTACACTATTCTTGGGCTTTCTCGCTGGCCCCCCTCCTTTCTTATTGGAGCCTCCATATGATATATGTATATTTTGGAGAGTTGTACATCAAGTGTGAATCATAGCTGTGATTGACGACCGATTAGGTATGTGGGCACAAGAGAACTTATACGGAGGAATCGAAGGCATCAGTCTAGCCATCTTTACTCGGGTCTTGGGGTGGACTAAAGAGGAAGTTGATGTTTTTTTGATTGAGGTTAGGAAGGAGGTTAAGGATCATAAGATTCATGCTTATATGCCCATGTAAGTTACCTGACATTCTCTTTCTTTTGAGATCAGTGGGTTTCTTGATATGGAAGGAAGTTTTTACTGATTGCTTATGGCTTAGATTGGTGGTTTATGGACGAAAACCAGAGACGAGCACGTGAAGTTGGTTGGTGGTCTTTTTATTTGGGCTTCCAAGCTTCCAAGGCTATGATATGGTTTTCGGGTCTATGTTTTCAAAAATCCAAATCAATAGCTTGTATCTCAGCGAATAAAACAAACAAGGAGAGCTGGAGCAGTGGTAGTTCGTTCCTCTCACACCGCAACATAGTGTGGATGCCATATTTGGAAGGTCATGAGTTCGAATCTCATGTTCTCCACTAACATTTCTTTTTGGGCTTTGGAGGAACTTGAGTTGAACTTGAGAAGTTTTACTATTAAATAGCAACTGTTGGCAGCCATTTTTAACCCGTTTCATTTTGCGGCTTTCCATTTACACCTTTCACATCCTATTCCTAATGAAAATCGCCCGCGTCTAAACGAAACATCTCAAAAGACTTTCTAAACTCTAGCCACTCATATATTTTGTACCTATCCCAGAAACACCAGCCAATAAGACGGACAAATCTTTTTGCCTCTTTTAGTTGAAGTCCGTAGCACTCTTTTGGAGGTGTAGGGTTTAGTGTTGCATCAACGAGATGTTCAAGTTGGACCCCAGGATATAGACTTGGTTCCCATCTTCTATTAATCGAAGTTCTAGCTAATAAAGCTTGAGGGGAAGTTGTTCGGTAGGTCCCCTTAGGTACAATCTCAAGTGTTACAAAGTGCGTTTGATAGGGAGGCCGACTTTGTGAAAAGAAGTTATAGTCTTCTGGATCTATTTTCGAAAACCCATAGAACGCATTGCTTATAAATCTTTGGACATAGCTCTTCCCAAAAGACGTGCGTCTCTCCTCAGCGAAAGAGGGGTCTAGGAAGTAACGTAGTTGCGTTAACCCACGCTCCTCTATACCATCTCCTATAACTGGATAAGAGAGTAAGGATTCATCTATAGAGAATGTATTCTCAAGACAGAAGACTATAAGTTGATAGATGCATTTTACCTCCTCAACCTCCCACCACTGATATAATAACCAGAAAAACTCTTGCTCTACAAGTTGTGTTTCCCAATTTAATGCATTCGTCGAAGAGTCGCCTGGTTGGTGAAAGAGTTCGCAGAAGAGTTGAAAACGAAGTAGAGCACAACGAAGAAGCCGTTTCTCACTCCACATTGATAACGGAAGTCTTGTGGACATACGTCGCTGTTTTGCTGGCTCGAATTTTCTCTCTGCTGCGCCATGTCCTTGCGCAAACATTAGAATACAGAATTCTGTAAAGAAGTCTACAGCTTCTAAAGTACTCTTCATATACTCTAACGTATCGCGTGATTGAATAGCTATAGGCAAGGTACATGCATTGCTAGTAGGGATTTTAAAAAGAGCTTCCATTAAGGCGCTAATTTGCATAGTATTTAATGGTGCCGAATTACGTGCTAAGCAGATAGCATTAAGATATTGTTGTAGTTCTTGGTCTGAGAGGAGGACGAATTTCTGCTGTTGTCTATCTAAGGAAGACATGATTAGCAGATAAAGTCTTCAAGGTAGAGAATCAAAGGATCGAATACTAATAGTTAATAAGGAGTTTAGAAGACGGACCGGTCTTCGAGAATCCTATATACAGAAGTGCCAGTCCATTTCGGAACCGAGCGGCGCTACACTTAGTCACGTTACTAGCTCCATACTACCACCTCAATCAGGAGATTTTTTATGAACTTGATTTGTACTACCAAAGCTGACTGGCTTGATCGACTCGGAATTAAATATTTGTACAAGCAACATCTCTCTGCCCTCCCCCCCCCACGAGAGCACACATCCCCAGAAGCAGGACCACCGCCTTCAAGCCACTTGCTCCACACATAAGCCGTTGGCGACCAACCTATATGCAAGTCGAAGCCGACCTGTCCCACCCCAAACTCCATCGCCCGTCGATCTCAAATTACAACACCAAGCCAGCCAGGCATTCAGGAAAGATGCAAAGAAAATCATGCCAAATCCGCAGGTCATTCGTCCCTATGCAGAAGAATCATGCCCTCGAAAAAAAAAAATGCAAACGTAGAACGCAGCGCAAATATTCTGGAATTGAAACCTTCAAAAGCCAGCGAGAGCTCGCTCGTAGGCCAGAATGTGCGGCGAACAAAAAAAGAAGAAAATTATTGACACAGCGCTTTTAGTCATTTGGACCTTTCCCGACCAATGCCGACGTGTAGGCCCAATCCCGCGAGCCCCAAAAGAAATATTGCAAGGACATAAAAGCAACCCGTCTTCCCGCGCACCAGCAACCCAAGTATGCGCATAAAAAACACTGATGACAAAGAAATCTGGTGACGGAATGTAGTCTATCGGTCGATGTGTGGTATCATGGTGAGAAAAACAGAGGGAACTTTTATGATGACACGTTAGAAGAGTCCCGCCGCATATGCAACATTAATCCCGCCGGTCTATGCACAGAGATTTTGATGCTCCTAAAAACACTTTTGTGTACGCCGTTCTCACGATTCGCCCTCCTTTTCGGTCTTGCCAGAAGCCGGAGTAGCCTTGACTAGGACAGGAGATGTGTTCGTTGAGGGAGGAGAAGCCGGTGTTTCTGGCTCATTGGATAGACCAGCAAGAAGACTATTGCAACGTTAGTAATGGGGTACCAGAAAAGGAGATACTCTAGCTACGTACCTGAATGCATTCGTGGAGGTAGCTGATTCCTTCTCCTTTTGTTGAGGAGGCGTGCCAGTTCTCGATGATGCTCCTGAATCTTCGCCACCACGGCTCAATGCACCACCTGGGCCACCCATCTTGCGACCGCTGTTGCTGCGAGACGAAAACATTGAAGTAGGGCCGAACGACATATTGGTACTTGCTTGTCGGTTCGCACCGCCCTTGTTGGTAAGACGACGGAGATCATCCATGCCAACAGTGTTTTTCTGGTAATCAGGAGGTGGTTGGTTCCCATAGCTGTTCGAGAAGTTTCGTGAATCACCACGACCCATCTGCATACGTCCACTACCGCCGCCGCCACCACCACGGGAACCACCGCGAGTGTTACTCTCGGCGGCTTTCTGTGCAGCAGCTGCTTCAGCCTGCGATGGGTTAGTAAAAATCTTTGTTGGTAGGGAAATACTGGGCACGTACCTCAGTTCTAATCTCTTCAAGTGTCTTGGGGCCCTTATTGGCATCCTTCGACTGCCAACGCTTCTTTCGTAAATCGACTACGTCCATTAACATGAACTTCAGACGACTTGGCAATTCTGGTGTATCAATCATAGTCTGGATACGACCAAAGTAGACATCCATCATAGGCTTGCCCTTCTCAGTGCTGTCAAGATTGCCACCGATAGTTCTGAGAAGCTTCGTCAAAGATTCGATTTCAGCCTCATCAGGGATACCCGTGTAGTCCACAAGCTTCTTGACACATTCGTGCATAATACGCTCCGTGAGCATGCTAAGCTTGTAAAGTTCACCAATGAACTGGACGAGACCAAGACCGCGTCTCTTGGCAGCTTCCGCAATATAGTACTCATCTGAGAGCATTGCTGCTTCTCCAGTCTTCTCCTCACCACGCTCACCCTCGGGCTTTTCAACAATGTCCGTCTTCCAGCCACGCTCGAACTCTTCTTGACAACGGTTCAGGAGGTATTTGCGGAAAAGATTACCTCCAGAGACAATGTTGCCATTCTTGTCGAGAATGCTCTCATCCTTGATGTCTGGGCTCATAGTCTCTAACATACGTTTACAGAACTTAGCATACATAGAAGCCCAGTGAGCTTCGTCAGTTGCCTTCTCAAAGGTGAGTTGAATAACTTGTCTGAGTGTACGACCATCAGCTTCGTCCTTGGACTGCGCTGCGATTGCAAGAATCTGATCCGCGATCTTGTCGAATTTCTCAGGTGTCATCTTGTTCAAAGCGGCCTTCACCTTTCTTTGAACCGTCTCTGGCTCCATGTGACCGGTGGCACCAGGAGCAGGGCCAGCTGCACCGGTAGCTGATTGACTGGCACCAACGCTGCGAGGCTTCCATCCACTAGCGGTAACCTGAATAGGCTTAAGCTCCATGCCAGCGGTGAGAGGCATGTTCTTCGCAGCTTGAGCCTCTTGCTTCGCATTTCCTTGATAGCTTTCACGCTTGCTGCCACGTGCAGTACGGTTGCTTTGTTGGCGAGGTGAATGTGGCATGCTGTTCATGGCTGAGCTTGAGGGAGTGCGGGTCATTGAGTTGCCACCTGGGAATGCACCACCTGGGCGGTTGAAGGATGCCATAGGGTTGATTGCCGGTCGGGGCATAGAACCGCTGGCCATTGCAAATCGTTCTGCTGAGGTTGTTCCTGGTGGGAGAGTCTTGCCAGCTGTGACAGAAGCACCAAATGAGCCCATAGCAAAAGCTCCAGGAGCATTGTTTCTGTTTGAACCTTGTCTGGGTCCCATACCGCCCGGTGTTCTGGTTGAGCCTGAACGTGCAGATCCGGTGTCACCGTCGCCAATGAGTGCCTTGATCTGGGACTCGAACTCCATAGAGGGCTTCTCCACAAAGACCTTTTGGAACTGAAGTAAGAACTCTTTGTCGTACTTGAAGCTTTTGCCCTTAGCTGCGACAGCGGAATTAAGGGCAGGATTAGGCGAGCTGATGTTTGGAGGGTAGAGTGATGAGTTAAGAACGGTCAAGAAGCGAGAAGACTTGAGAGATTGGAGTGCAGCACTTGGTTGAGGGGCCTCGATGGGCTTGGTATTCAGAGGTGCAAGGTTGAGAGCGGCAGGCTTTCCACGTTTCTCTGACGCGCTGACCTTTGGAGGAGGTCCCATAGAGTCATCAGAAGCTGGAGTTGACGCTCCACTGTCTGTGTTGAGGGTCATGCTAGACAGCTTGGAGGCTAGAGTGCTTGGCGTAGTGGGAGCAACCTTCTCGTCATCCTTCTTCGCTTCTAGCTTATCACCACCGGCAGCCTTTGCCTCTGCTTCGGCACGCTTTCGTTCCTTCTCATCTTCGAGTCGCTCCATTTCACGTTCGGCCTCACGGAGCTTGCGGTCATTCTCCGCAGCATCCAGCTTTCTCTTCTCTGCATTTGCCTTTTCAGCCAGCTCCTTCTCAGCCGCGCGTTTAGCAAGAAGTTCAGCAACCCTCTTCTCTTCAGCTGCTTCAGCTTCCTCCATCTCCCTAATCTGACGCTCCAAGTCTTCTTCTTCAGCTTTGGCCTTCGCCTCAGCTTCGGCCTTGGCTTTCGCTTCTTCAGCAGCCTTCGCCTCTGCCTCGGCCTTTTCTTTCTCCGCCTTTGCCTTCTCTTCCTCTGCCTTTGCCTTTTCTTCCTCTGCCCTGGCCTTTTCTTCCTCTGCCTTAGCCTCTTCCTCCTTCGCCTTGGACTCGGCCTCAGCTGCCTTCTTCACTTTCTCGACCATCTCCAATCTGATCTCCTCCTTACTCTTACCGCCAGCAGCTGGACTGTCAGTACGACTGCTCAGGGGGGTGGGTGCCTTAGGAGGTGGTGTGGGAGTGGATGCAATGACCGGTGGCGTTCTTGCTTGGGAACGGGGAGCAGGAGAAGCTGGCGCCTTGATGGCATCCATGTCCAGGGTCTCACCATCTGGTCTCTTGATTTGGATTGCAGCACTTTTGCGAGTAGTTCTTGTGAAGGTAGGAGATGGGGCCGCCGGAGCCAGCTTCTGCTGCGGTGTGTGACTGGAGACTACAGAAGGTGTCATAGAAGGAGTTTGTGGGTGGCCCATGCTGGAGTTAGGTCGGTGTTCAGACATCTGAGATGAGTTCCGCGACATTGGTTGTGCTCCAGATGGTGCGTATTGTCCTGGAATATAAGCCGGTTGCTGGTATGGGGGTTGAGGCGATGCAGGTTGCATGCCAGGTTGCATGTACTGCATGTTGGGATACATGTAATGATTGGGGATGGGCATTCCTCGTGGATCAAATTGTTGGTAACCTTGATAGCCCTGATTCTTCTGTGTTAGAAACTGTTCAAAATTACCGCTCTCAGGCGAAAGATCAATCTTAGCAAACGGAGGTGGACGTAAAGGGATATTAGGAATTGGGGGGAAAGGGGGCAAGTCAGTTTGGTCGCAAGACGGGCGACGTTCAAAACGTTGAGGTGGCATTGCATCTCCGCGGTTCTGAGGGAACTGCATGAAATGGTCAGGCCTCAAGCGCTCCGAATGCGCCGAACTATCTCTCGTACTTTGACCATCATAGGGGCGACCTTCATATGCTCGCTCGAACGGCGGTGGCATATTGCTGGTGTAGGTATGACCATAGAGCTCTCTTGAGCGCTCGCCGTGCGATCTCTGTTGGTCTGAGAACTGCTCATTCCTACCCTGCCATTGCTGTTTCTTCTTCTTGCCCTTATTTTTGGATTGACTGTACTGAAAGGATTTCTGAGGATGGGGATTAGTTACTTGTTGCTGCGGCTGTGCATAAAAACCACCATACGGCTGCTGGTGCATTGGAATGGCTGAGGGCATGTTCGGCGTTCCTGGCTGGGATATTTGCCCTGGCATCGCTGGTGGCAGTCGGGGGCTGCTTGCAGCTTGGTGTGGTGAGTTAGGGTATTGTTGTCTTGGCTGGAAGTTGGGAGCCATGCCACCACGTCCTGTGTTGGGAGCACCTCTATATTGCGGGCCTCCAGCAGGTGGATAGCCTCCCATTTGCTGCCCTTGGTTGTATTGGTTATTCTGGAACCCGCCACGCCCTCTGCCACCTTGAAACCCACCACGTCCTGGACCAGGACCTTGGTTGTTGATATCGCTCTGGGCGGATTGTGCGGATTCTCGTCTGAGATGTCCGGCTGGCTGATTGCCTGCTGTAACTGGAGCTACAGGTGTGGACGCTTGCCGCATGTGACGCTGTAGAACACACGATTAGCAAATCTGCCGCGCGAGGTGGGGACTGCAGTTAAAACTTACATCGCCATCGCCACCGAGGCTTCCAAAGGTTGGAGGAACACCGTTACCTTGTGCTGTGAGAGTCGCAGGAGGTCGGCCTCCGCTTGCAGATGGTTGAGGGATGGGAGAAGGCGACTGTGCAGGCGAAGTCACTCTTGGGTTACTGGGGATAGAAATCGGAGCAGATGTCGACTGTGCGACTTGAGGTGTGCTATGTGAAGCAGCTGGAGAATCTTCGAAGCCAAATTGAATCTTTGAGCCTCCGACTGGGCCTCCATTAGAGACATAACCTGCCGGCCCATTTGCGCTCATCGTTACTGAGCTCTTCCGGCTATGCTCTGAACCATTTTTTGCAGCGCTGCTGTGGGCAACAGCAGGTGCAGAAACTGCCGGTACAGCAGGTGGAATAGGTCCCTTGCCATTTACAGGTGTGGTAGAAGACTGTTTTCCATTAGACTGTACCGGCGCAGCAGCTCCGACAGCCACGGCGGGAGATGGAGTCGAGGAGCCCGTCGCGATCGCTGGCGACGAGACTGCCTTCTTCGCGGTGGAGGCGTAAGAGACCGACTGAGTTGCGCTGGTGGAGTTGGAAGCCTGGCTGGGAATTGATTGTTGAGAGACAGAAGTCATAGGGTTAACTTTTTCGAAGATGACCTCGTGAGAAAGTTTGCTGAGTTGGTTTGTATGACGTATCGAGAGGCAATGATGGTGAAGGACCCTTTGCAGAAAGGCGATCTGATATCAAATCCGAACGCAATGCAGAGGAGGATGATAGAGACCGCAGGGTGAGAGTGGAGTGGTTGAGTTCGTCTTAATGAAAAGCTTCCCTCAGTCCAAAAGAGATTGCCGTGAGGCGACCTTGGTATGAAGGAAAGTCTACGCTGTTGAACTCGAGACGGTCGCAGCAAAGATGCGCGATATGGTCGGAGAGAGGTGTATCTAGGAACCGTTCCGTTGCGATCTGACTTCTACAGAATAGAAGAGTCGCCGGAAATATGTGGTTTTGATGTTTTGACGTTGGTGTCAAGATGTTTGGGATGAAGGGGAGGAAATAATTCTCACCAATATTTGCCCGGGCGAGCAGTGCACCCGTGGGCACGCTAGGTCAGGTTAGGTATAGCGGTAAGGCAAAAGATCCCAAGGCTAATAGTAACGAACGAACGAGGGTGAATTATTATGATTATTGATAGAACGGCATGGCGGGATTCATTTGATCGACTACCGTCCATACTCGTATTGTTTCTTGTATCTTCTTCGTCCTTATCGTTATCGTTTCTTTTTTATTTTTTTTTTTCTTTCTGGTTAACTTCACCACAACACCATTCATTGCCTACTCCTCCTCTTGACATGGACCAAAAAAAATTTTAGTTCTACTCTTGGTGTGCGATGTGACCTTCCTTTCGCCCTGTTCTCACTGGCGCAAGACTACTACTTCTCAAAAAGTAAAAAAGAACCTCCTTCAAACACGGGCGCAAGGCCCCCCTGCAACGCTGGTAGTAATTCTGCCCATCTTCATCCGATACAACGATCTTGATCGTACCGTACCAACCAAATATATCATTCCACTCCTTCTAATGAAAATAAACAAGGAGGAGCCTTTCGAATAAAGGTTCGCCCCAGCAATCAGTCCTGATTCTAGATACCCGACGGTATGCGCTGTTTGCGAAGTAGTGGTGACGAGGCCAGTACGAAGTCGTAGTCCAGCACTTAATTATTACGCTTGAGAACCTTCTGTGTCACTGCGAATCCGTACTCAGGAATTCCTTCCCTCCTCCCCCTGGTGGCTTTGATCTTTTCACGGTCTGTGGAACAAGATAGCTTGCCCCTCTGATTCACCTTGACAGGAATTACAGGGCATCACCTCGAGCGCAAAGAAACCCTAGGTGCAGGCTTTCTCTTCGCTCGGGTTCGGTGCCGCGAGGGCATGTTTTAGGCTCTTGTGCAAAAGGTTCAAACACTCAGAACAAATCCACGAGTCACAACGGCCTTGCGACGGGACACTAAAACAAAAGAGTCTAGTGAAGTGCCCCTTAGTACGTATCTGCGTATCTTTTACTACGTATTCCACGCATCTATCCGTTGGACAGCCCACAGCCCACACAGCCCACAGCCTCTTGCTGGGCTGCTGGGCTGCCTCAAGAGGCGACCGACCATGCCTTATTCTCTTCAAACATAGGCAGGCAGCACTCGAGCGATCGACCAATGCAGCGGTACTAAATCTAGTACATCCAAGTCTCGTCTCAGCTCCAAGAAGTTCGGAGATATCGTTTCTACGTCAGGGTTTACCAGTCATGTCTCGAGCACTTCGCATTGCAATGCAACCAAAAAAAAAAGACTTGGTTGCTCTGAGTCACCAGCCCTTCTAAAGTGATTGCATTCCTCCGCAGCTGCAGTGCAGGCAGGTAACTGCAAGTCGCTGCAAGTAGGTAGGTGTAGGTAGACTTCTCCACCCTCCCTCTTTGCTCTGCATTGAGCAATTACCAGTACCCTACGTACAGTACAGTATGCGCCACGGAAATACAGTAATAATTAATGTTCAGTCAGCAATGAGGCACATCCGCCCGCTGGTCGGTTCCGGTACTAGTAGGGTATGATGTATCTCTCCGACGACCAGATAGATGATGCTCATGCGGCCTAACGCGCGATTTTGCAAGCCCCAAACCACGAACGAAAGGCCAAAGGAATGTTGCACTCACCCATCAAATACGACCAGAACCAACAGAATGTGAGAATCAACAGACGCGCCTCAGCTGCAGAGATATTAGAGTAATTAATATAATATTACAGTCTTGCTATGGACCACGGAGAATATCGTTTGCGCCTCTGGGCTCTTATGCGCCGAAATGAAAAATGATAAATGTGAAAGGGGATGAGATTTGGCAATCCTTCGATATTTTGTTCTCGAAGACAAGACTTGGCTCGAGCACGCTCTCCCCTGCGCCGCACCAGACAAGGCAGAGAGGTAAGCGAGAACCTGGAAGAATAGAAGATGACTTGCATGTGACGGGATCTCCAGTGCGTCACGAGATTACTTTCAACATCGGACTTAGCGGCTGTAAGAACCCAAGTCCAGCTTAAGTGAGGTATCTCCATAACCTACCTACGCTACCTACCAAGTACCTTCGGTGAGATATCTATTGGTCATTGCCTACGGAGCGGAGGTAGAGCTCGGGATATTGCCGTGCTCACGATGCATGCTGCTTATTCTTCTACATAATCTTCAAACTGAGCTGAGCCGAGCTAGCACTCTTCAGCTATGTTACACTCAGAGAATGACTTAGTTACTAGCCAAGGTAAGCAAATCCGATATGGTCTAGTTGCACTCTAGTTAAGCTAACGACGCTGGAGATGCCCTCCAGTTACCCTGTCAGCCGCAAACTTATCGGGATGCGGCAACTCGAAATACATTCCGCCGAGTGTTACACCGTTTAGACTGTGATTTTCAATTCCAGGAAACAAAGTTATCGTTTTCGACAAGGTGGGAAAGTACTAAACTACTACAATATCTAGAGCAAATGTTCTGAGAGATGAAGATCTTGAGGTCCCAGAGGGAACTAGACTTGTGTCGCAGCTACAGAGAACCTTCGAAACGATCTACACTAGGTCTCGCTATGGTGGTTATCTACTGTGTACACCTGCTCAATAGCTGCTAACGTGTACTATGCTGAACTAGCCTATTTAGACAGCAATCTGGGTTCGGTTTACAGCCTTACTTAAATATAGTGAGACAAAAAATTGGGGATAAAAGAGTTAGTGTTGGAAATCTGGAATATGTGTGTCTATCTATTATATGAACATCATAAATCTGTAGAATTCAGTTAAGGTAAGAAGTCAAGTCACTCTCCTAAATCAAGTGAATTACTCAAATTCAACGAGATTCCTACATGAAGTGAGTCACTCA
>JAJONI010000106.1:423-17195 GCA_022190145.1 Pezicula rhizophila
AAAAAAAAACCCGAGCAAGATCCATTAACGAGTCTTAGCGACGTAAGCGACGTCGTGGTTGCGCTGTCGCCATAAACAACACAACCTACCTACCTACCTACCAGTAAAAATCTATATTTCCCTTTGCGACAACCAGGGCGAAACCACATAAATGGTTCTATGTCTCTACTTCTAGAATTAGATTTCACGTAGGGAAAAGTGAGGTCTAGATAATATGTGAAGCAAGTAGGTAGTGTTGTAGATAAATGTATGTATATATTACACGAGTTGCTGAGTTGCTTTATCAAGGATCAAGAAGAGAGTTGTTGTATACATGAAATAGAATATTTTAAGTACGAAAATGAGAGTTTTAGCGAATGGATGGTGGTAAGCCAAAAAAAGTGAAAATTGAAGGGTACAGTAATAAATGGCGAAGCTGGTATTGTAGCATATTGATGAGATCGATGAATGGGGGGTTTTTTTTTCGAAGACAGTGTGAGGATTGAGAGTGGTATGCAAAAGGAGTTCATAAATTCAACGCTAGGCAGAACCAACGATATGAGTGCAACTGCAACAGAAAGATCGTTATAGCATAAAAGCTGGGTATACAACGGCAAGATAAAACCACCTAGAACCTTACAACCAACTCCAACTCCAACCCAAAAGCAAAAGAAGACATGTGATCCGTACAGTAGCGACTTGAGATCCTTAATACGTGTAATACTCATCTCTCTCCTTAACAAACACCACCTTGCGTTTCTCTATAGCAACACAAACCATCATTAACATAACCAAAACTCGGCTATGGTGTGGATCAAGACGGTGGCAAAGAAAGGCCGCCTACCTTGTGCAAAGAACGGAAAGACTTGAGTCTGCAATTCCTTCGGAGAAGAACCTTTCTTCTTTCTCTTCCTGGGTTCCGCCTCATAGTATTGCTTGTTGCTCTTGCCCCTGGTTGAGGTGCCACTACCTCCGAATTGCATGAAGAAGGGCCATAGCTTCACAGGTGCTGATGACTCGACTACAACAGTCTTGACAGATCTTCCTGCTGACTTGTGGTCACTGACTAGTGTGGTTGCTTTGCCAGAACTCTTAACAGTCTTTGATTCATAACGAGGCTTGTCTATGCCAATGGCTTAGCTTTGTGTTCTGACAGAACAGCAAGGCGAGAGACCAACCTGTTGCAAACAAGAAGGGCCATGATACAGCTGAAGATGAAGAGCTTGAAACTACTGATGATCGTTTCGAGGTGTGTGTACCGCCCATGATTCCCTTTGGTATCGGTGGCCTAGGGCTGATACTGCTGTGGAGATGGATATGTATCGGCAATGCAATATGAGGCTGTTGTCAAGACAACACGATAATGCCATCAAGCAAAAGATCAGGGTGGCCTCCTTGTACTTGTATGAGGAATCCGGATGAACCGGGCATTGGGGTGCTACAGGCTTCGGAGGCCTACTAAAGCGCAACCTTCACGTGATGAAGTGTATCGAAGTTAAGAAACGAGGCGAACAGACGTGATGTTGACTTCAGGCCAAACAAAGGGCGTAGCGACAATCTTCGCACAACCGGTACAGTTTCAGATCCAACGATAAAGAAAGCTTGATGATTATGCGTCCAATGATTCCAATTGTATCAATCGTGTACGTTCCGTAGAAGGGCGAGTCACTGGACTCCGTACCGCCTAGGTGAGGTGCAACTCAAACTCAACTTGAGCACTCGATTGCCAAAAAAGGTAGCAAAAATGCAAGACAAACGGAATGTGTTTGCGACAGAACCGCCGATGAGCCCTGAGCGTGTGCAATGATCCTTCTGTGCTCGAGCGGGTTGCAGGCCTAAGACGGGAGAGGGAGCTGAGCATGTCGCAGGCCGGTGAAAAAAAGAAAGAATGAAAGAAAGAAAAAAGATTGGTGAATACCAGATTTGTCAAGTGGTCGGTCTACCTGGTGATATGTTGGAGGAAGGACTGTGTGGTAGTGTTTGTAATTCAAGAACTTACCTAGACTAAGCTTACCTGCTAGAAAAGGGAAATGGTAATTGGCAACCCCCGCGGTTACACTCGTGCTCGCCGAGGAAGAACACAACAGGGCAAATGGCCTGGCCATGAGGTTCTTTCTTTCAAGTCTAATATTGTGCCCACGTCCACAAATATGTTGTGTCGCTTGAAAAAAACAAAGCCTTCCGAGATAAGAAATGCCCGAGGTGGCTGGATGGGCTTTTGGGCTTGCAAGTCGCAACGAAAGGAATGGACGCAATAGACTTCCTTGCACAAAATCCCACATATTCAATAATTGGTACGCCCGGTCACCGAGCAGAAGAAGTTGGAGGAATGCGTGGGTGACCGGGTGACTGGGTGACAAGGTGATCAGGTAACGAGGTAACGAAGTTACGCGATGCCGTGTCTGAGGCGAAGGAAAGGAAAGGAAGGAAGGATCTCTGGAATTGGCTAAATCAATCAATATCTTGGAATTGCCATGCTATGGAAATAATGATCCCATCACAACAGCAGCAACAACAACAACTACCACCACCGCACTGCCCCGTCCGAGTCTTCCCACGCTGCACGCGCAGACTCGCTCATCAGGATGCTTGCATTCACGACGGTTCTTACCCGTGAGCCTTGCCGCAGAGAGTAAGTAAGGGTGGGGGAGGAGGGGGGATAGTGTGGACCAGGACCAGGCTTTGTGCTGTTTTGAAGATTTAGTGTTTGTTGTTGTTGATGATGATGATGGTGATGATGATGATGATGTTTGTTGCTATTGAGAGATAATAAACCTTCGGGGAGGGCGGGCGCAGTCGAAGAATGCAGAGATCTGTAGCGGGATCATGCTTGGTCTTTATAGTGATGGACAAGTGAGGCTACATTTGGTGGTGATCTTGTCGTCCTGTCAAATTCATAGCGTGTGGTAGCGGCCTCGTAGCGTGCCAGCAAACACCGACCTGGTGGCTCAGGACCCGTCCTTCAGGGATATTCAGGGATATTCAGGGATAATCATGGATAATCATGGATAATCATGGCGCTAGTAGTGGAGGGTTGGTATTTTCTGGTATTCGCTACACTACCAGCCAGTCCCTGGGGAGGAGGCGCAGTTATGTGAGTGAGGCGAGTTGGGACATGTACGAGAGAGAGGAACAAGGCTGTATACGGACGGAGGTACGGAGGTACGGAGAGTATGATACTGTAATTATTTTCAGAGTATTGGCGTTGCCAGGAATTATGCCTGGGAATTGTGGGAATTACCAGTCCATTCATTAATTATTATTACTGTATTTCCTTGGTTTGAGATGACTCGGTCATACCGCCTGATGTTTGTTACCAATTGATGCAGGCTCATTACTCTACATTAAGTAAAGTAAGTACTGTAGTATGGCCTGTCCAGAGTGTACTGCGTCGAGAAAGTCTAGACTAGACATGCGCATACACATAGGGGTCGCCGATTACGACTCATCACGCTGTGGTGCTGTGTTGTGCTGTGCGGTGCATTTCATTTCTGCATTACTGTGCATATCGTCAGCCTCCTTACGAGTTCTCATGCTGCTTAAAAAGGTTGTTTGCCTCTTGCAGTTTATTTTTGAATTTTGAATTTTGATGAGGTATGTGAGTCTGTCTGCTGTTTTTGTTGGTGTGGTGGTGGTGGTGGTGGTGGCAAGATCATAGCCCCGTCAGCGCATTCAGCAGCAGAGAGAGAGCCCTTCTCCCCCCGGCGTACAGGACGTTTTCAGTAGTAGCCGACTACGGTAAACTTGTTAGAATTTGATAGAATTGGTAAAGATCGCTTTAAGTTGTTAATTGACCATCATCACCGATCCTACTACCACCTTCCCTTCACCTCCAGTGATTTCTTCTAGAACCCTGTGTGCTATGTAAGAGTACTTGACTCGCCTTCCGCCTTCAGACCCTATTGACTGGCCACAACTTAGGTCTCGCCATTTCTATATAGCTCTGCAATATAATATATTTTCTTTTTTAACTTTTTGCCTCCTCTACCGCACTGTCGTTTTAATAAATAGCTCCTATCCTACTACTGTATCCTATCTATCGTCTACCTCCTTTGATCTATCGATTTCCGGGCAAGGTTTTTCATGGGAACGCACTGTTCATTTAATTTACGAACAGGCCAAACCTTACGCTGCCTTTCCTCTACTGATCTCTCTTGGCCCAGGCGCCCCTGCCCATTCCAGGTTTGATCACTCTGTCTCATCTATTTAAATTATTGGGTCTGTTCCTGCCCGCGGAACACTTGACTATTCCCCTGTTTTCGTCCTTCTTTCACCTGCTCCAGAACCAGAACCAGAACCCAGATCTTAGCTGTGTCTTCTGTTCTGTTCCGGGCATCCCAAAAAAAAAGAAAAGAACTGCAAAAAAAAGTCTTTGTCGCCGTCGTCGTTCACTACCCAATTACAATAATTATACAATCTCCTTGGTTTGGTGCAACTGCACCCTCACTGTCCTTTCTGGAAAGCAAAGCAAGAATCACAAAAAGAGAAGCAATTCAATTGGTTGTACATTTAGAATATATATCTAGCGAGAACACCACAGGTACGTCGCTTTTCTTGCAAGCGCCCGATACATGTATACAGGTAACTACATACAAACCGGATCTACTTTGTCGCTAGCCGTTGGCTCCCTCGAAACCTGCGAAACATCGAGAATTTGGGCTACACAAAACCTCTGCTACTTCCCGACCCATCCAACCCACGAGACCCTTCTATCCTAGACATCCTGTTACAGCATATGTCTTCTTTGACAAACAAAATGTATACTGACTTCAGATTCCCGCAGCCTTATCAGTCCTTCACATCTCGTTTCCAGCGACCGCCGTATTCACAGTTTGGGTAGTCTGCCTTCCTTGGTTGTACATTTGATCTTGTATCTCGGGGCTAGATTGGGGATCCAGCTGGCTTGGAGGGTTTAATTATGGGAGGAGCACAGGAAGCACAACGGCGGAGGTCGTCTATTACAACGACAAATGGAGCATCGATGCCCCAGAATGGCACTGATGCAGCAATGCCGAAGAGTGAGGAGAAGCCAGAGAACTCGAGTATCAGTATGACCCAGGCTGCTCAGGGGCGTTATGAGAGCGAGGATGCATTTCACACTTCGACGAGAACCAGCTCGAGAAATCCGCCGTCGGCACAACCTCCAAGGAATACTAAGATTGTTGCCGAGACGAACGGCAAAGGAAGAGCAAACACGCAGGTACCCTCAGTATCTCCAGTCCTGGAGCCCCCGGTCACGAAAGGAACGCTTAGTGAACTCGACGTCAACAAAATCGTCCACAATCCCAAACTTCGGCATGATATCAACTTCGACCCGGACTTGCACTTCAGACCGAATTTGGATGGAGAGAAAGGACGGAGGAAGACTAAGAAGGCAGACGAGTTTTGGAAGACGATGCGAGAGCAGCTTCAAAATTACCTGATTCACCGGGAAGCGTTCGAAGCAGGACTGAAGGATCCAGAATGGTGTTTACCAGCAACTTTGAAGGCTATTCGCGGTATCCTGGAAACTCTGGTACCTCAACGGGATCGATCGGCTGTGGAGGAAACTTTCAACGTTGATCTACTCATGCAGCAATTCAGAAAAGGAGTTGCTGATTTAGGGAAGCTTGCTCTTTGGCTGTCACAGCTGCTGAAATGTCATTGTGCTCCGATGAGGGACACATGGGTTGATGCGATGGTTAGAGAATTGAGTGACGGCGACCGGAACGGGGACGTTGTAGAACTGGTAAATGGAATGAGAAGTTTGTTGGGAGTTTTGGAGGCGATGAAACTCGTAAGTCTTTCGATTTCTAGTTCGAATTTTGTGCTAATAAAGTACTCAGGATGTAGCAAATCACCAAATTCGATGCCTGCGGCCCTTGCTTATTGAGGATACAGTCCAGTTCGAACAGAAGTTCTTCATGAAGAAAATCGCAATGGGACGTGTCGACATCGCAGGAGCCCATGCATGGTTCAAGCGGGCAGAGGCACTTCCAAATATCGCCGGTCTCGACACTTCGCATTCTCAAGGGAATACCTGGGATTTCTTCAAAGCCCTCGTGAACTTGACTCTGCATTCCAAGGCTTCAGAAATGGTACCCCACACCTTTCTATTTGACGAAGAGCGATTGATTAAGCTGCGTTCGGATATGCTGGATGCGATTAATTTGGAAGTCTGCATGCAACTTCATCGTCTTTTCGAAATAGAGAGCAAGCAGCAAGCACGTCATGCAAACCTTTATGTTTGCACACCAGTAACTTCACATCCGGCATCACCAGCCGATGTAGGAGTACTTTCATCCCCCACAATCCCAAGCGAACAAGACTTCAGAGCAAAGGTTGAGCGCTTCAGTGCCTTGGCACAAGACAAGGGACATTTCAGTCAGCCACCATTTGGTTCTCAAGTATGGGTCCCAAAACTAGATGACGATGTTGTGATGAACTCCCAGTCTTCAAGCCCTACCTCGTCTCCTTCGTCTATAGCATTTACACCTCAAACGACGCACCCTGTTACGCCGCTTTATCTCTCAAAGCCAACTCCTGATTCTGCCTCCCAGATACGATCAGCCCTTGTGGCCATACTTGCCTCTGCGCCGTCTGGATCCGACAAATGGCCTTCCCTTGCATCATCGCTCGCTCTCCAGATTCTCCGGTCAACTCCAGGTGGCCTAAACTATGTTCCCCAATTTGAATCCCAGCTCGCATCACACCTGTCAAATCCCAAATCGCATATTTACCAAGAATCGGAGCAACGCGTACTCTCACAGCTTTTCCCAATCTTGCATAAGCTCTTCAATGAATACACTCACTTGACCAGCTTGCAAATCTTTGAGCTTGCTACTGTATCGAAAACTATCAATGCGGATGTTGCTCAAAAGGAGGAGCTCACTGAGATTGCAACGAGGATTGCACACATCGGTATTCTCCACTGGAGAGTATGGGCACCTTTGGCTTATCTGGTAGATCCTGATGCGGATGAAGAGAACGACAGACAAGACGAGATGGCCGGCGGTACGGATTGAGACGGGAACCGAGGATATCACTACTTTTCCTAGGGGGGACCACCATGAAGCCGAGCCGAGTAGTGTAAGGAGAGGTCTGGTCGACCCAAGTTGACATTACCGGATCAAATCTATCCTCAGTCATTCTGATTTTCATTCGTCTCAGATCGACTTCAGCATCAGCACAATCACATCCCAGTCAAGCTGCAAGCAATGACATGTTTCTTTTGTCAGAATAAGACACCGCATTACGCCTCTTTAATCACTTTTTTGTCATCACTACATCAGATACCCAGCGTTCCCACGGAGTCCGTTTTCTCGCTCACAAATCCTTTGTAGATACTTCTTCTCTTCTGTGTATCGGCCCATTTTGTTTCGTTTTCGCCGGAGTATGAAAAGAGCTAGCGACTTGGAGATGGGTTTGGGGTATTTGTCATTTTTGCGAAAGTGTGTTTTGGGAGGTGTTGGTTAATTGGGAATATTATAGATTGGGGGTTTGCATCACAAAATTGCAAGCAAATGGAAATAGGTATCTGGAGCGGAACTCTTTCCTGTTCTCTCCCACAGTCAAACATTGAATCTTTTATTATTCTGTTGATGAGCCTTTTCCACGTTTCTGGAGGATGAACTGAGTTTATCCAGAGAGGGAAGGTAGTTTGGTTTTTATGTTAGGCATCTATTAAGAGGAAGGATGGGGGAAGGAATGAAAGAGCATCAAAATCATCAATTGTAAAAGCCGCTGCTTACTGTTGCTATCGCTGATTTACGTGGAAAATGCGAAAGTTTTTTTTTTCATCAGTTTTCAGCGTTAACCTTATTAGTCATTTAAGATAAAATCATAAAGGTATGAAGTCAGTGTATTAGACTTGATCCCGGCCTGTTGAACTTGTGTAAGTTTGGATGGATTGATAGGAGTGAGGAGTGAGGAGTGAGTTGAGCTCGCTTCGCTGTACAAAGTATACGATCCCATCCAATGCAGCTAGCTAGCTGTTGTAGGTGCAGGATGATGCACAAAGGTAGATAGATAAAGGTAGGTAATTAAATATACTTTTTTTTATTTTTTATTTTTTCAATATTTCGTACCAAGCAAGCAAGCAAGCAAGCAAGCAAGCAAACATTAATGTTAGCTTGGGATTTTAGTAAGATTACTGCTGCATAAGCAAGCAATTCAAATGTCAACAATCCTGTTGATGATTGATTGCATTAACATGTATCTCTTTATGTAAGATTACCATATCTTATTTTCTTTCCACGCCGTAATTAGCTAATCCCCTCATGTACGTATGTGTCTGCTTCGAATTCGGACTAGGACTCGCATTCGCTGATAAGAGCGTTGCATTCAATAGTTAACTTGATGGCTTGAAAAATTAACACTTTCTCCCATTTCATCTGTGCTGCAATACCTACACTTACTAACTACACTACACTACACTACACCTCCTGCAATAAAGCAATTGCCCATCATACCGTGTTCCTAGCATTTCCTCCTCTTTCTCATTTCATATGCGCCCTTTAATCTGTTGTGTCATATCCCAAATAAACAAACAAGCAAACAAAAAAACTCCAATCGGATGCAAATGCTCGAAAAAGCCCAGTTGCTACACTCCTAGCGCCAGTAATAAATGAGAACATTAATTCCTCCCAAAGCAAAAAGGCTCGAGAGTAACAATGCGCCATATTCAGTGATACAATACAGTACATCTTCAACTTAAAGACCTGACAAAAAACTTTTGTAGTAAAATGCCATAATCATAACTAGCCTGTCTGATTAGTAGGATACTTTTCCACTGTTGTATCTCATATGCATGTTCATAGAATTCATAGAATTCATAGGGCTTAGCATCGAAGCGGGAGTCATGCTGCCATCGTTCCCTCCCAATACAGAACTCATGGTCCCCGTCCTCGACGAAGTGATTGTGCTGCTGCTGCTGATGGAAAGCAGTGTATCGGCCCGCTCAAAGACATTGCCGCTGAACATCGCATTGAATGAAGCAGACTGGGGAGTTGATGGAACAGTTGCTTGTACTGCAGGGCCAAGTGCTGCACTTTGGGGTGTCATGGGCAGTGGCACTTGTGCCGCGGGTGCTTGCGTTGTATAAGCAGAGCCATTCGAAGGGCCTGCCGAGGCTAGAAAAGACCAAGGCGAGGCTTGTATGAGCTGACCAGTCTCCTTGACAGCCTTTTGGAGAGGTCGCAGCAAAACAATGACATCTGTGGGTAAAAGACTTGTCACATTCTTTGCCTCTTTTACCTTGATGACTAGATCCAGATATGCCTAACCAAAAATTTAGTATTGAGTGAAGTACTATGAGGGAGATAAACATACGTTGATGAAAGCATTGCAAAGCTCCCAGAAAGCACCCTGTGTTCTAATACCTGGCTCTTTCAACTTGATTAAAGATAGTCGCGCTTTGAGTACATCTGCGTTTTGCAACGCAATAGAGCATTTCTGAATCAATACCTGCCAAAATTGCTTAAGTTGAGCCGGACTGGATTGTTGGTTGCTGATTTTCATAGCAGTTACGAAATGGCTGTTAACACTAGGAAGAGTCCTTATGGCCATTTCCGAGGACTGCTGTAGACGTAGAAAGATCTTCTCAAAGAGTCGGTCTTCTTCAGTGAAGTCTCCGGCTCTACCTCCGGAAGTACTAGAAGATCCAAATGATTCACCAGAGCGTGGTGTAGGTGTAGCAATTGTCATATTGGCTGACCGGATGAATGGAGGCGGCGGAGCATCGGTAGCTACACGTAAGTTATTGGTGGAGTGCTGAACTATAGTTGCACTTTTTAATCTTACACCTGGCCGATCTCGCGTAGGAGTTACTGATTTATCCCTTGGCTGGAATCTCATTGTTTCCCCGTTAGATTGTTGAGCTCGTATTAGTTGGCGTTGATCTTGGGGAAACAAACTAACGCCAGCATTCCGAACTTCTGCTAAACTTCCATACACCAAAAGCAAAAGTGTACGAATATATCGGGGGTCTCCGTTATTGAGAAGAGTTTCGACATTTTGGGACAGCAAGGAGCACACATGGATATACGCGCTTACACATGTCAGACAGGCACGGTGGACATTCTCATTTGATCGAGGATTGGTGTCCTCATCCTCTTCTGAGTAGGTATTGTAATTTTGAATGTCGCGATCGAGTTCTTCAACATGTGTAGAAGCGTTGTAGAAGACCCTTTCAAGACTTGTTCGTTTGTTTGGACTATCACGAGCCAGACCAAGCAGACTTTGGATAAGTGGATGGACCTGAAATAGCGCGAATAATATGCCTTTCGCACCTTCAATTATGGGGTCGGGAGAAGTAGATTCCCGCTTTCGCTCTGGTAAACTGGAAAGACGTCGGACATATGTTGCACGCTGCGCAACGGAGTCCGCAGGACTGACTGGACTTCTGGAGTTGCTTATTCCACTTCCACCACTTGGTTCTTGCATGGCAGATCCATGACTAAGACCTCTGTAATGACTATATCGATTGCTCCTTGTCTCATCAACTGTGCCCAGCTCTGAAGCCTTTCTCGAGACAATGCCCATCCTTCTCGAACGATCTGCTGCTCGTTCTTGACGTTCGCGAGAAGCCGCCAGTAAGCTCTCGCTATTGCTGCGTAGACGTTCGTTGGCATTTCCAATTGTAAGCGGCATAACACCCGGTCGTCTAAGAGCCGCGTTCTGCTGCGAAAGACCTCTATAATGCGACCTCGACGGTATGGGCGGAGGTCTTGGGAAAGCTGGAGATCGTAGATCCGGCACATCAGTGCCATTGACTTTAATTGGGAATCTTCCACTCATAACCCGCTTCGGTCGAGGAGTTTCAGCCCCGCCTCCTTCACTTGATTCCTCCCCACCAGATTCCGTTTCGGAACGGTCCATTATAGCCTTTTGCTTAAGGAATCTTTTGATTTGGGCAGTGACCGTAACATCGTTCCCCTCGTTTTCCTGATAGGGGCCGTTGGGAGGACTCGTTGCTTGAACTTGTAGCACTTCTTTCGGAGGAAATCTAATCGGATTGCCATCAAGCTTGAGGACTTGAAGTGAACTCATGTCTGCCAAACATAATGGAAGGTCCTCAATTCGATTCTTCTGTACGGATAACACTTTCAGTGAGGTCAGCCTAACCAACTCCGGAGGCAATATTCGTAACTTGTTTCGGCCGAGGTCCAAGATTTCAAGAGACGACAATTCACATATCTGCAAAGTATATCAGCACACATTCAACCCCTTATTTGACTTTATGGCTTGCGTACAGATAAGGGGAATTCTCGTATGACATTGTTTCGAACATTCAGATATCTCAATGATGTACATTCTGAGAATCTAAGGGGGAAGGTGGAGATTTGATTGTGGGACAGTGCCAACCTAGAGAGTACAGAAGTCAGCTTTGTTCCCAGACATGTTGCAAGTATTTCAAAGGCAGATAAGTACCTCTCAAGCTCCGTTTTGATAATGTCAACCACCTCTTCTGGAAATTTCTGGATGTTCTTGTGACTTAAATCGATAGTGACGCCCGGCTTCAGCTCGTTGCTGACACTGGCCTCAGTCGCCTGTGTCTGATTCTCCTCGAGGGCATTTTTCATAGCCTCTCGTGCGAGAGCCACGACCTTCTCGACAGATATAGTGGCCTGGGAGGACAGAGAAGCACCGGATGCGGCTGGTCGTATCGAGTTTGGTGCTCGTCGAGCTGTATTGAGGGGACCTGGTCGCGCTGGCAAGCCATTCTCAACCATGGGCGGGCCCCGAGGAAGAGTTGCTGCCCCCAAAGGTCCCGTCGGTCGCTCCATTGCCCGTATATAACTCCACGTTCAAGCAGAATATATTATGGTTGTTCTTGTCAACCCTGGGGCTGGTCGATGTTTCAGGTCTCCTTGCTTGTGGAAAGGATTAAAGAGACGACGGTAGGACGTGCTCGGCCACCCGCTATAGAGCTCCGTTACGATAAACGCTCGACATATGTGTTGTTATTTGAAGCATTGTTATAGAGTAATTGTGACGGCATAACCATAACCATACCAGGAGCATCCTTCTTCTAGATAGATGAGCGGTTGTTGGAGTTGTTGCATCATTTCATACTATTTGGGGTACATTATTCTTAGTTTAAGCGCGCTGTTTCCCCCTGATGCCGCTGCAGGAACCTTACAAAGGAGAGAGCTCTGTGTGTGCTTTGGTCACCTGGGTGTGGCCAGCCTGGGGCACTATTTGGCTGATTGATGATTGGGTATTGAACAAGCCAAGCTGATGACTAAGCATCGCGGCGTCAAGGTTCAGTTCGCAGCTTTACTTTCTACAACCTCAACTCTCAACTCCCACGTCAAGAGTCGAAAACATTTGGTCCAAACTATTGACGATTGGAACTGCTATTGCTGCTGCTGCTACTACACTGGCATTTGGAACATTGTCGCCTCTGCAAACTTAGTCTTGATCAGACTTCAATGGGTACATTTCCAAGAGGCAGCCTTTCCTATTTAAGCAGCAGCCTAGCCTCCAATATCTTGACTGTTCAACAACTCGTCGTAGCATGAGAACACTGGCATTTTCACTGGGCATTGCGTTTAGTCGCATACCTCTCAACTACAATGCCGCTGTCAAGGACAAACTCATGTGTAGACATTGACTTCACCCTTCGAAAGAAGTTCAAAAAGAAGTCGTTCAGGTAATTAGCCTTAGTCCCTAGGCCTTCCTTATTGTTTCTTGGGACTGACTCTTCTGGAGACCTCTTCAACGTGAAGTCATCGTTGCTGCTCTGGATGGAGACGATGTGTTTGTTCAAGCTGCCACTTCTTTTGGAAAGAGCTTGTGTTTTCAGCTACCTGCAGTCATTGATCATGGAAGTATGCGAGTCCTTGTACCACAATCTCCCGTGGACTGCTAACTGTTTCCAGTCACCATTGTCATATCACCACTTCTTTCATTAATGGTATGTATGTAGCCACCCCTGGAACACCTCCAGCTAAAACCATTCAAAGACAGATCAAGTCAACGCTCTCCGTGTAGCCGGTGTTGAAGCGGGAACTATTAATGGAAATACGCCATATGAAGAGAAACAACGGCTCATGAGGGACCTTGCAACAGGCCATCCTCTTACGCGACTCCTTTACGTCACGCCAGAGCAGTGTGCTGGAGAATCCTTTCGCAAGCATATCGCCATTGTACATGAACAACAGGAGCTCGCTCGAATTGCAATAGATGAGGCGCATTGCATCTCTGAATGGGGCCATGATTTCCGTCCTTCTTTCAAATCTCTTCGTTGGTTCCGAGACAGCTTCCCAGACGTACCAATCATTTGTCTCACTGCAACAGCTACTGTTCAGGTACGAAATGATATACTCAGCACACTCGGCTTGGAAGAACAAAAGATGAGGATTTTTACTATGACCACGAGCCGTAAGAATCTTCATTACGAAGTACGGTTCAAGTGTGATGAGGAAGACCATTTTGATGACTTTCTAGATTGGCTGAAGAGTGTGCATCGACGTCGCGGCGAAGAACCTGAACGTCGAGCTGAACTGGAACGGAGGGGTGAGCGCCTTGACAACGTCTCAGGGATAATCTACGCAATTACACGGAATGAGTGTGAAGCCATTGCAGCTCGTTTGAGGTCCAAGAACATCGGGGCCAAACCATATCATGCAGGTCTCAGCAATCCGGAAAAGAACGAGACATTGCAACGCTGGGTCAATAATGATCAAGGATACGATGTCATAGTTGCAACTACGGCATTTGGAATGGGTATCGACAAAGAGGATGTGCGGTTTGTTGTACACTGGTCCATTCCCAAATCCTTTGAAGGCTTCTATCAAGAAGCCGGCCGAGCTGGACGAGACGGTAAAGCAAGTATGTGCATAATGTATTACAGTCGCGAAGATCGGGATCGAGCATTCAAGAGGATAGCCAGCGACAAAAAGGAACAAGCCAACATGCATGCGAGAATGAAGAGCTTGCAGTCATTGATTGATTACTGCGAAGACACAAATACTTGCCGGCACACCTTGATATGCAAGTACTTTGGCGAGACTGCGACCCCGGAATGCGATTTTGCGTGTGACCAACACAAGGATCCAAAAGGTCTAAAGAAAGCAAAGATCAACGGTTTGCAGAGTGAGGAATGGGTTAGTACACAAAGAGAAATGGGACGGTTTAATGGTGCATGGGAGGGTTATGACTAAATCAAGAGTTTCTTGCAGGAAGAAACTTGCGGGCTTAAGCATATGTGAGATACCCCTATAAAGCTTTCTGGTATTAATATACATTATGCATAGAGAACATTGTCCCTGATTTTCGCATTGGCTTGTTGCGTATGCAAGAAGCCCTTCTAAAGCTGACTAGATTACATAACAAACGGATTCCAGAAGAACATGTAGAATCATTCAATAAACCAGATTTCATCGCCATTCTTCTTCCAAAGCGTGGATTTCCCCCGACGTAACTCTTTACAATGCGGGACATGGCGTTATAGGAGCGGAAGCCTTCTTGTAGCGCCTTAGCGTCAATACCAGAGCTCTCTCGGGACTCTGCACTACAGGAATACTTAGCTAATAATGCACCACTTAGTTAATAGATCCCAAAGGACTTTACTAGGTGAAGCTTTCTACGTCAGGAAGGCCAGTCTTCATGTAACCTCCAAACACTAGGAATTGGACTTTGGGTTATCAGAAAAACAGTTTATTGGGTGATGCTTCTGGAGAGTGAACTTATCACCCAGCGGTAACAATCCTCAAAGAAGTCTTTGCAGAATTTGCCCTTCTGCATCTATGAAGCCTCTATCCATCATAGCGGAGACCCCCTAGAAATTTCCAATGCCCTTCCAAATTGTCTTTATGGTGCTTTTTTCTCTTTCATGGTGTATGCCTCTCCGAGATCTATATATTGATGGCTCTGGCCCCCCAGAAGGTGGATCATCACAGTTCACTCTTCACTCTTCTGAGCATTTGAACATACACAGATTTCTTTTCGCCTTCAGCATAAGACGCTCTTACTGATTTGCTGTCGCAATATCGTCTTATTCAAAAATAATCCATTTCATCAGGACTGCATACAGAATGTCTTCCCCTACGCACTTGGCCATGCGCGTTCACACCGTTTGTGACTACGGATTTGCAGCCAAAGGCCCCCTTGGAGTTGAGATCATGAAAGTCAATCTTCAACCCCGAGACTTGAATGATTTCTGCCAAGGTATCCGCAAAGAAATTATCATCTATCAGGAACAGGGAGGTTGGAAGGCCATCCGCAACCTCGGCGGTAGCCCCCAAGATTTCTTCAAGGAGAATGAATTCGGTCGTCTTGACATTAAGAGAGTGGCTATTATGTGGGGAAAGCAGAATTACGGCAAGGATTGGGACGATTGTCCTGTTGAGTGGCTACCCAATGAGCCAGAGACGTCCCGAGAAACTGTGTTGCACAACAAGAACCTTCACTGTATCTTGGAACACTTGAAGACCCGAGATGGTGCATACGATGCCCTAAAAGTCACCCTTGGCTACGTTGACTTGATTGAGAACGCTCCCGTCAAGCCAGTCACGCACGTTGTCTCGTACACCGAGCCTGCCCTCTCTGCAGTCGTGGAAATGGACGCTAAATCCAGCGGCAATAATAGCTCTACCGGCAAATCCAACAGAAAGTCAAACGGAAAGATCAACGGACAGATCAACGGGAAGATCAATGGGAAGCCAAAAGGAATGACCAACGGACACAAGCCATTAAAGGCACAGGATGGATGGCCTTCCGTCTACGGCTCAATCAATGACAACGAAGCCGAATCTTTTCCTGTCCCTGCCGAAACTTCTGACGATGAGGCGTAAGTTTCCAAATTTTCCATCCGGTGTTGTCTTCTCAGTGAGTATTCCTCCCTTTGCACATGTGCAAGTTCTTGCTTTTTCATCCCTTCTCAAAAAATCCCAACACAGACCCTAACTTCTCTTCATGAATAGCCAGCTTACCTACATTCTCTCCAGTGTGTTCTCTGACTATTTCTGATCTGGTCTGACTCGCATGATTTATTCCTCAGATTTTGTCATAACGGTTCTGGAATTGCTTTTGTTGCTTTTGTCGCTACGGGGGTATTGTTTGGTGTTGAATTACATCGGTTTGGGGTTGAGAGATTGGGTGCTTCTGCGTTTTGTTTTGGGGTTGCTTTTGGGTTTGGTTTGGGGTCTGTTTGTGATAGATTGCGTTGATTATTTTGCTTTCTGGATATGGGGTTTTAAGGTAGATTGCGGTGATTCTGGGAGTGCTTCTTCTCTTGAAATTCGTCCGTTTGGTGTTACTGAGTCTTGGGAAACTGCTCGGATTTGGATTGCATGGGAATGGATTTGCTTTGCTTTGCTTTGCTTTGGGTTGCTTTGGGTTTGAGACTGCGTTCGTTACTTAGGAATTAAGTTGGCTTTTGTCTTTCTGAAGTTTCTTCCTGTCTTTCTTGGTGATCTCTCTCTCTCTCTCTCTCTCTCTCTCTCTCTCTCCCCCGTGATACGTCTCCTACCCATCATAACAAGCCACCCACGAATGACTTGACTTGACTTGACTTGACTGGACTGGACTTTCTTTGTTTAACTCGATCGATAAACCCCGAGCACGATATTAGGATTCCCTCCCTCTCCTCTCTCCTCTCTAGAATCACAGTCGCCTCGTCCTCGTCCTCGCATAGAAATAGAAATTATTATACCTTAACTATTTTCCTCCGCATCCTAACTTCCTACAGTACTAGTCAGGGTCAAAAAATCGGGGAATTTTCTGCGGGGAAAGGAGATGTAGATGGATTTCGGAAGGGAATTTTTATTTATTTTTTTGGTTTTTATTTTTTGGGGGGGGGGGGGGGG
>JAJONI010000106.1:17210-41448 GCA_022190145.1 Pezicula rhizophila
ATGTCATGTATGTATGTATGCTATGTCATGTCATGTCCTAGTTATTTATTTATTTCTTGGTGTTTGGTGGGTTTTTCGTGTTGTTTAGCTGACTTTCATGTATAGTTATATATATACATAGATATAGAGAACTGTCTGTCTCTTCGTATATGTATACGTATACAGTGAGGAGTCTTGAATCTATAGCTCTTTTTTTTTTACCATGGGGGTTTCTAGCGTGGGTGGTAGGGTTGTTTTTGTTTTGTTTGTACCTGGCTTGAGTAGAGTAGAGTATGGAGAATACTTTTTTCGTTTCTTTTTCTTTTTCTTTTTTTAAAGGCAGCTGGATAGGTAGGGAGGGAGGGAGGGAGGTAAACGAATTAGACTTTGAATGTGTATCTTGTGGAAGTTTATTTTTGTCTTCTTTTTTTGGGTAGATCTGTTTTGTGGATAGTGAAGGTATTTTGGTTTGAATTTGATGTATTGTAATATGATATGATGTGATGTGATGTGATGTAATGTAATGTGAGTTGGGTTCTTTTAGGCTTGTTGAAGGTTTAGGAGTTTTAGGGCTGGATGTTGTAGGTTCTTAGGTCCTTAGATTGTATGTAGGTGAGTGGGTATTAAAAAGAAAGGCTAAGGCTATGTATGGTGCTTGCTTATTGATCTCTTAATTCTGGGATTATATTGTTGATTCATATCTTAGGTAGTGCTTTTCTTTTTTGAATCGATAGTAGATTACTTACTCTAGTTGCTTCTGTTGATAACTGGCCTCTAGTTCAATTTACGAGGCATAGGATAAGATGTTTGGCTTGTAGGTCGTAGGTTGTAGGAGAGATGAGACTATTTTTAGGGGGCAGGGGAATGCGGTAGGGAGTGTGGGATGAGATGGAAGATGAAAAGAATGGAGGGTTTAGAGGCCGTGGTTTGGGTTTTACTAATCTAGTTCTTGTTATTTCAAATTTTCAATTATACGTAACTCACTAAAAGGACCGCCCTCCAGCCCTCAACTAATCGCTATTCATTGTGTAGACTTAAGTAATGTGGGGTAGAAATAAGGTGTACAAAGTACTGCAAGACTTGCTTTACAGGGGATGTTTACAAAGTTCTTTTCGTGGAGTAAAAAAGCTTATTTTTTATAGTTAGGGGGGTATGAAGGTAGTTGTTAGTTGGCGAGAAGTTTGAGGTGATCGAAGCACTTTGGTTATCGAAATCTTTTCGAATTTTGAAACTAGGGAACCTGGGAGGGACAATCAAATCAGGTACCTCGTACTTGTGTCTTCAATAGCATGGGATAACCTAATGATTTACATGTCTTGAAAATATATCAAATTGAATGAATGCTGTGTGGATATCTACTAACTCAGTCTAATCAAGTCCTTCTCCTCTGTAAACGCCATTTCAATGACCGAAAAAAGCTACGCAGTACGCTTCCTTTTATACAAACGGCGCCATAATGTACCACAAACTTGGTAACTACTACAAAGGAAAGGTATAATAACATGTACATAAAAGAATTCGCTCTGCTCTAATGCTCAATAAATAATCTCCTTTCATCCTCTACACGACCTCAGCAGAAGTACTCCTTCTCGCAAACTTAGGCAAAGCAATCCTACGTCGAATAGGTTTCTTCTTCTCATCAGTATTCGCATCGCCATAAGCCTCTTTCGAACCTCTCTTCTTGCCTAACTTAATGTCTCTCCGACTAGCACAACAGCACGACAAGCACAAATGAATAACCCATCCAATAATAGAAGATCCAGCACCAATCCACATAAAAGCTAACATTTGCTTTCCAAGAGTAGCTCCGATATTCAAGCCTGCTTGTGCGGTAATCACGTTTCGGAAGATAGTGAACATGACTGTGGCGATTATGGTGGCTGCTGTCGTGAGCAATGTTGAGATGAAGCAGAATATTGAAAAGGGCAAGGATATCCAGCGTGAGTAGATTACTATTGGTGCTATGAAGATGGAGATGAAGTTCGTGCAGACACCTGTGAGGAAGAATCCAAACATCAGATTTGAAGCGATTTTTATCAGAGACAGAATCTTGTTGATGTCTGCGGGGAGTGCAATGGTTGCTCCGGAAAGTAATTCATCGAGGAGGATCTCGACCGGGTTGAACCAGTATAGACCTTTTGGCTTGGAACATTTTGTGATGCCTTCGTCATTGTATCCTTCGCAGAAATTCCAGAGGCCTACTTGGTAGAAATCGTGGAGGCCGAGGGATCGTGCGAGCGAGTTTACGAAGGTTATGTCCGAAGGTGTGGAAGCGGGGATGAGGTTTGTGAGGTCGAGTTTGAAGAAGTAGGTATTTCGTATGCCAGCCTTGTTGCTGGTGTTCCCGATTATGGTCTATGTAATTGTTGGTTAGCATCTGCTCTCATGGTCATGATATCACTAGTGGGAGGTTGCTGGGACCAAGAACGTACGAGAATTAAGAATAAGGTAGAGAGGGAGAAGAAGAAGGATGAGGCTAGGATGGCGCGATGTCGTTTTCTCGTGGCACGCTTTATATCAACACCTGGGGTATAAGCTTCATTTGTTGGAGTTTCGTCTGTTGGAGTGATGGTTCTCTCTGAGCCATCAGCTGAAGAAGCTGTTGTGGGAGTTGTCGTTGAGGATTGCTTCTTTTCTTGGCGTCGAGCCTTAAGAGAGCTAAATGATGGGAGCACCATCGTGAAGAAGATGGAAGTGGTGGTGGTCGCACAAAAGGTTGCGATTAGATATTAGGGTGATGTTACCAACCACGAAGTAGCCCCCCAAACGAACAGTCAAAGAAGGCTAAAATATATATAAAAAAAATAAAGAAAGGTGGTAGAGATAGGATGAGATTGAGGTTGTTGATACTACAGTACAGTACATAAAAAATGCAGTTTGTTGCTTAGGGGGGTCTGGTTATCGACATCATCGGGCTTGCTTTTTGCCAAAGGATGAACAAGGATTAGTGGGCCCGTAACCATTGCGTGGTCAACTGGTCCCTGGCAGCAAGACGTCTTTTGGGCCTGCTGCTGGCCCAGACTCGCCCAAAAGGCCCAAGTCTCCGCAGTCAGTTGGGTTAGTCAGTCACCGAAAATCTGATACCAACAGATACCAGGTGCTGGGATTATGAAAATCCCTTGCTCTTCAGAACAGAGAGTACAAGGAAGGATCTCTACTACTTTATTAGGTAAATTTAAGACTTTGTACTAAAACCACCGATCCTGATCAAGCATTGATGATTTCTCTTGTCAAACATCATCGAGTATGCTGCTGTTCAAAACCAAGATAAAGTAAAAAGATAAAATAAAATCCAAATGAAAAGGGTGACGTTCATCTGGAGGCGTTCAATACGAATCTTCTGCGCTTGTGGCTGCATTTCTTCAACGTCTGTAGCCAATGGATAAGCCTGGACAGTGCGCCTCCTCTGTCTTCCCCCTCGTTCCTGTACTGTATTACTGTATTACTGTATGTATTATTTGGCAGCAGCCACTAAACAGCCTCCCGGAGACCCCTGGCGAAGATCAAGCTTGGCATCATCGGTGCCAACGTGAAACTTTAAACATTCCAAGCTTGGTCTCTCATTCACGAGATCGGACCATGTGTCCATGAAACAATTAAGACGCGTCCACGAGGGACTGACTGGTGTGCCAGTGTGTGCCAGTTGAGTTGAGACGGATTCAACGGCTTGACCGCATCTTATTATTCTTTAGGATTATTGCCAGTAGAAAAACAATGGCTGACAGGTTTGTTGGTCGTCTCAAGTTCTCAATCTTCTTCTAGCGACATCCTACCCTGTCTCGAAAACATAGCCACGCTCTTTGTGGACCCCCCAGGTCTGACCCTGGTGACTCCCTATCGTAGGGTAAGTAGGGTAAAGGAGTACCCTATTTACTTAGTACTCTGACCATGGCAAATTTAAAGAATTTGGCAGATCCAGATCCTTCCAACCCTTTGTTCCTCTTCATCGGAGATTTTCCATCTCTACAAATTTTACTTTTTGACTTGGCGACACTTCCTGGTACTACGCTACTTAACCCCCGTTGGGCTGTTGATGCGAGTCAGCCTTAGGAGAAGACAAGAAAAGCAAGCCGCCACAAAGAGACCTCAATTCTCGGGGCGCTTCCGGCAATTCAAGGGGATTGACTGTGTGCTGCGCATCCATTTCCGTAGCGTGTGCATGCATCCCTTAGGCTCTCTCTCTCACAACGCATTGATCGGCGTCCTCAAAGGCCGGCCCAACGTCATAGAAGCGCTAGCTTTTTTGAATTTCTCTTTCCACAAACAATACCAGACCATACCATACCATACCATACCATACCATCCAACTGCAGCAACGGTCTGTCCCTCGTTAGGCTTTTGTTTTGTTAAGTCCCAAAGTGCTCTTCTGGGCCTTTGTGTAATTGGTTTTGCTCTGGGTATTATTGGAAGAAAGACTGCTCTTCCTAGGACGGGAATTTGGCCTAATTTCTCCTTTTCTGCTCGCGTGCTTTATCAGCGGCGTTGGAGCACTATTGGATACGGATAGATACAGGAAGCATCGATATTTTACCAACTCAAAATCTCGCCACAATGCTCACCTCTCTCCAGTATGGCCTCTTATTCGCTATCGCGGCAATGGCAAATGCACAGGATACTACCACTACCACCTCAACTTCAAGCTCAAGCTCTAGCAGTGTTAGTGTGTTATCGGGAACGGTTACAAGCACCGGAGTTACTGAATTAGCTACACCGACTGGAAACTACATCACATATTCTTCAACCCTCACAAGAACATCTTCTGCAATTACCACTGAAGCTATCGTTTCCGAAGTCACAAGCGACTCCTCTACCTTCAACACCACAATAGGATATACTACGATATTTGCCACAGGGACAATGAAAGCGAATGCTTCAACAACAGGCACTACAAGCTCTTCCTCTATAACTCTCCTCCAAGGTAGTGGCACAAGCACTTCTACAAACGGTACCTCGAATTCGACAGCAACATCAACCTCATCCTCAGCAACAGCTACAAACACGACGCCATGTAACAACTACGCCGAATTCTGCTCCCTCAAATACTCAAACATCACCGAGGTTTCTGCACACAACTCTCCTTTTGTAAAGCCAGGCAATGCAGCAAGCAATCAAGCTCTGGACGTAACGACACAGTTGGATGATGGTATCAGATTGCTTCAGGGCCAGATGCATTTCGTCAACACCACCCCGCATTTCTGCCACACATCGTGCGATGTGCTTGATGCAGGACCTATAACTGACTATCTTGGAACTGTCTACGATTGGGTAGTCAAGCATCCATACGACGTAGTAACCATCCTGTTGGAAAATGGACCCTATGCACCGGTCACAAACTACACTTCCTTCATCGAATCCACTGGTCTTGTAGACTACGCCTATGTACCACCCAAAGTCCCCATGGGAATCGATGACTGGCCCACACTTGCAGCGATGATCCTAAGCGGCAAACGCGTCGTCTTCTTCATGGACTACGAGGCAAACCAAACCGCCGTACCCTGGATCATCGATGAATTCTCCTCCATGTTTGAAACGCCCTTCGACCCAGTAGATCGTTCATTCCCTTGTACAGCACAGCGACCACCAGGAATAGAAAACACGAACACTTCAGCTGGAAACCTAATGTATCTCGTAAACCACAACCTAAACTACGACATAAATATCCTCGGAAACTCACTTCTCGTCCCCAACATCCCATTGTTAAATATAACGAATGCCAACGACACAGATTACGGAATGCTCGGGCTCTCGGCACAAAATTGTACGGAGACCTGGGGTAAACCTCCGAAGTGGTTGAACGTCGACTTCTATAACTATGGAACTGGTCCTGATGGAAATGGAAGTGTGTTTGAGGTTGCTGCTAAGCTTAATAATGTTACATATAATCGGGCCTGCTGTGGTTTAGCTACTAGTGGTGCTGAGAGGACGTTAGAGATTGCTGGAAGGAGTGCCATGATTTTAGCTGCTGCTGTTATCGGGGCTGTTTGGTTGAGCGTGATGTAAGAAATGTGGAAAAGTTATCTTCTTGTTTTGTATCTTTTGTTGTTGTTGTTGCTGTTGTTGCATAGTAAGGTCCTGTACTTAGCTGGCTGGTTGGTGCAACTTGTGTATGGAATCTTGCATGCTGCATATGAGGGATATGATTATTAGCGTAGCTTATTATATAGGAGGGCTAGATATGCATTGGGAGAATGGCGTTTTTGTTTTTGTTTTTCTTCTTCTTTGCTATTAGCAGGCGGGTGGGTATTTTGATTACGAAGGCTGTAGGCTGGTATTATAAGTTGATTGATTAGTTGCTCTTTTGCAGAAGGAGGAGTACTAGGTATTTTTCATATTTTAAATAGATTGTTTATAATCTTTACCTGAGGTCTCTTTTGGTGTGTTTTATATTATGGACGTGTTTATTACTTTGAGAGGGGTGTAGTGGGGGTGGGGGGAGGGGTTGTCAGTTGTTATTAGGTAAGGTTGGTATCTCGTTAGATTTGTTTTATTATTGTTGTGGTTTGAAGTGTAAACTTGTGGAAATGTAAGTAGGTAGGTAGGTGAGAATAGAGGAAGTGGTTTAGGTTGCCTATATACATAAATAAATAAATAAGGGTAAAATGCCATGTAAGATTGATTACATTCATTGTAAGTTACTTACTTAGTTACAGTCACGCAGCACCTCGCTGCCTATCATATCATTTTAGGCTTTCGAGGCTATTCTATTTTTTTTTTAGTTTCTAATATCTATCTACTCCGTAGAGATGAAGGAGAGACCTTCCTTCCTTACTTACCTTAGGAATACTCAGGTAGATAGATAGGCACCTAAGCTTGCTGGTAGGTTTAAAAATTACTATTAAGTATACCTAGGTACGTACTGTTGAGAGTACACCAGTATATGTAAAGAATCATCCATTCAGATACCTAACCTAAGCAGGTACCTGGCCCCCAGAATTCCCAACCCCGGGCGTACTCAACTCCAACAACTGCCCAAAATCCGGGGTCCCCAACCCAGTAACGGGATCCCATCCCGTCGTCGCATTCCAAGAAGCAAACGGCACAACGGGACTTCCATTCGGCGAGCCATTAAACCTACTTAATCCATTGCAACCGGTACTTCCTCCTTGCGTGATATCATTAAGACCAAGTCGTCCAACGCTATATAACCAAGGATTTAGGAACCCGAGAGTTGGTAATCCTGAAGAGATACGCGCTGAGTTTAAGAGGGCGATCATTCCGTTGAAGGCGGGTGCTGCACAACTGGTTCCCCGATATCCTTTATCGAATCCTTGGTCGATGACCCGGAAGTTTTGCGACTGGGCTGCTACGTCTGGGTAGCCGCGTCCGGTGGAGTTGTAGAGGCCGGATTGGGTTTCACCGAGGCCTTGGAGGTACGTGGTTACTGCTTCTTCTTGGTAGGCTGGTCGGGGCCAGATGTTGGAGAATCCGCCGGAGCTGAAGAAGACGGCTTGTTCGGGGGCGATGTATCGGGTTCCTCCTACTGAGGTTATGTAGGGGCATGAGGCTGGGAAGTGGGGTTGGACTGGGTTGGGTTAGGATTTTTTTTTGGGTTCTCTTAAAGGACAGGAGCAAGAGTTTGAGGTCTGCTCTTGGGATTGTGAGGATGTCTATAGATGGTGGAAATGGGTCTAGAAATCATAGGCACTACCACCACGTGATTCTAGTCACTTGAATCACTCGAGTTACTTAACTCAAGTCACTCAAGTCAAGGGCACGAAAATGAAGAAATAGGTTGCTTACATTTAGTGGTATTCTTGCCATCGTTTGAAAGGCAAAAATCTCCCGTGCCCGAGTCTCCTGAGCTTAATATTATTGATTTGCCTCTTGCACCAAGCTGTCCAAAAAGTTGGCAGACTTGGGTAGCGTAGGAAACTGGAATTTCTTGCTCATTCTCTCCATATGAGATGGAGATTGAGTTTGGGATCTGGCTGTTAGGTAATTTGATCAAGGCCAGGAGGAAGTCGAGGTATGGCTCGTTGGTGTTATCGTCTTGTGTTGGAGAGTCTCCATCCACGATAAGTAGACCTCTGCCTCCGGTGCTAAATTCCGTGACAGGTACAGGGTATGCGACACTTAAAACGTATTGGTTATCAAGATTGGCTTCTCCACTGTCATTCAATGAATCTTGCAGATTAAGGCCGCCGTTAAATTCGACTACAGTGAAATTCTCGCCAATGGCACAGGGAGCTGGGAAAAAGAGGATGTTAGCATAAATACTACTTTATAAAACAGCTCTAGGACCGAATCAGGTCCGAAATTTACATACCATATTTTCCCTCAAACAGCTCCAGGTCCGAGTATCTGGCATATTCCTCCAAGAAAGAGGCGTATCCAACAGTATTGCCATTGGTCGGGTCAGCAGCGTAATGAATATTGTACAGTTGCAACAGGCATTCCTAACATTGAAGTTAATTTACCTTTTCTAGATAATTAGGCCAGATAAGGCGTAACTTTACTTACCGGTGTAATCGTCAGGTTGCACGAAACATCAACTTGAGGACTTGGATTGCCGGACCATTCAGCAATACTAGAAGCTGCATTGATTTCTTCCACACTTGTCGCCATGTTCTTGAGGCCTCCAAATCTAGTCGTTGGTTGGATAAAATTAAGATGCTCCTTGACCGCCTGGGGAACAGAGTAAGACAAAGTCCGGAGTGCGGCCTTATCTGTTTCCTCATCTTTGTACCAAGCAAATTCTGTTGAAAGCAATTTGTTGGCATTCTCGACGTTCGTGGAGAAGGAGAGCCAGTCGCTGTCGTCTATTATTGAAGTTATGTTGCTGTCTTGGAGCCAGCTGATTACAGTATTAGACGTCTCGTCGGTTGGCTTGAGCAAGCTTCGAAGCTCATGTCCCTCGAAGTGCTGACCATACTTCTCGTGGCTTGGTGTAGAGACATCGAGTAAAGACTGGTAGAATTCATCCACGTTTTGCTGCTTTAAAGAAATTCGGAGTCGGATTATCTCGTCATTTACAGCGGCTCGGTCATACTTCCATCCTCTGGGCACCTCGTGCAAGGACTCGAAGACATCGCTCGCAACGACGCTATGCACTAAGGCGAAGAAGGAGAGAACCTGAAAGGCAGTACTTAAAGACCACATCTTGGCGGAGACTCTGGCAGAGGGCAACGGCTGCGGAGCAAAAGAAAGAGGAATTGGGGAGTACTTATCCTAATAAAAAAAAATACTTGCATATCGTTCGATGCCGTTGTGTGATGATACCCTCCTCACCTTACCTTCTACATTGGACTGACTAAATATACTTAGCCGGCGAACGGTTCGCGAAAAAAAAATGAGGGGAAATATTCCAATTATCGCTGCTCTCTCCGAGATTGGGCTTGGCCTGCAGTGCATTGCAGGTTAGCATGAGTCGATATCATCGTTATTTAAAGGCAAGGAAGGAAGGGCATTGAATTGCAAGGTAGGACGAGGTTGGGAAAAAGTCACGGGGGTCCATTTGAGGATGTTAAAGCTTATTACTTGGCATGCTTATGCTCCTTCGTGATCAGGACTAGCCGGACTGGGCAATATCCACCACAAGTAAACCCATACGGAAGTACATTGTGAAGCTTTTCCTACGCCGCATCCCTAAAATTCTTCAGCTTTCTTAGTTGGTGCCACTAAGCCGCATCGCTCTACCTTCCTATTTCTCCCATGGCCCTGTATGCCCCGTATAGCAACTCAGCTACTACTATAATTAACATCCAAGCCAGATGTCACGAAGCGACGGGTTAGGTATAATAGCAGGCAATATCCAGTCACATAAGAGTTGACCTAGAAGTGAACTGTCTAAATCAAATGAGTTGCCTAGATTAAGCGAGTTATTTGAAATCGATTTTAAGCCTGGCGACTAAGGTACTTTAGTATGTCGTTGTGTTTCTGTATAGCTTCTACTCTACACTATTAGTTAATTACGTAGCAGTAATAACGTTCAATGGAACGCTTATATATACGTGTGTGTGTGTGTGTGTGTGTGTGTGTGTGGATTATCTTTGAGTGCTTATATACTGTACTTGTACCCGTTGCTTTCAGTATACATATCGAAAAGACTTATTTTCGCCATCCGTTCGATCCTCTGCATCAATCTGGAGTCCTGTAATTGCTGGCTCAACCTCTGGCTGCCCATATTTCGCATCTCGTCTTTTGTTCTCTGTGAAGCACAGAACCCTTTTGTCTTATTAGCATAATTGCATTTCTCAAGGCAAGAAATGGCTAACGAACCAGTAAATGATGCCAGTGGCACTCATGATGGCGAAACAACACAGCATTGCACTGATCCCCAGTGGGTAATGAGGTGATTGTGAGTTTCGAAAGAATTGTGGGCCAACGATATTTCCAGTAGCTAAGCACCAATCAGATGTGGCAGTCAAATGGGGAGAGAAGGTTTTCTTACCATAGAAGACGGCTATTGACACAGATACAAAACTTTTCTTTGTCATACCAGCAGTATTCGAGGAACTCAGACTAACCATGAGCACCCAAGCGACGTTATAGAAACCCATTAAATACACTCCAGCAAGCGAAGCTGTTCTAGCCTTCTCTATGTTAAGCACTTTGAGAAGATCAGTCAAGCATCCATAGTTGGTGCAAAATATAAACTCACGATGGATCATGCAGGCGCCAGCCAAAGCTGGGAGCGTGCCTAAAGTCCAGAAAATGCAACGGGTGTTCGGGACGAAGTAGGTGATTGCCGTGATGGAGACTTGGGCTACAATGGCAACAGCCGCCTGAGGTGTCGCCATAAGCGTGGTCTTCGACTGAGAAAACCCATAGCCGGCAATGATTAGAGGATTAAACTATCGGAGAAAGTAAGTACAGTGTTCAAATAGTTTTAAACATGATGACTTACGTTAGTTATACCAGCATTAGTGATAGACTGAGCAATTGTGAAAATAGCACAACACCAATACTTGGGATCTTTCAGTGCCTCTAGAATCTGCCTTGGTTTCCAAGTCTATCATAGCAGTCAATATAATTTTTCTCCATGAAGTTGACAGCAGATCTTACATGATGATTTTCGATTCCAGTTTGATTCTCAGCCGTTCGAATGACAGCAAGACTCCTTTCTTCAGCAGAGAAGAACCAAGCCTTGGATGGCGCGTCGGGAAGTGCGAAGAACACAAGGATTCCAAAAGTCATTGTCACCGATCCATAAATTAGGAAGATGTACTTTATAAAAGTCAGCCTTTGCGTTCGCGGTAACAAGCATCTTATTTACCTTCCAAGTTGCCAGAGACCCAGATATCTTGCCAATAGCATAGCTCAAGATACCGCCAAAGATCTACATCGAGTTAGTCACATTTACAAGATGCAATTCAGGGGTCATTTTCCACTTACTCCAGCAAAAGTGTTATACCACAAGGCAGTTCTAAGTGGTTGTTCTTCTCTCCGATACCAAGTCGAATTCATAATAATCATACAAGGCAGCATCCCAGCCTCCAGGCATCCTAAAAAGAACCTCACAACCGCTAAGGAGGCGAAATTACGACAAGCTGCCATACAGCACAAACAGCCACCCCAGAAGAACAGACAAATGCCTACATACTTTCCGATTGGAACCTAGACGATTTAAGTATTAGTAGTGTTTATTTTTTTCAGATGGATTTAAGAGTGTAAGATATGATCATGAGCTTTGGCGCATGTCCTAACTTCGAGAGACATGCCTCAAAGGAAAATACGGTTCAGAGAATGAATGTCCTTACCTTAGTGAGGAGCCACATTGTGGGAAATTCCATAAACAGATATCCAAAGTAGAAGATTGAGCCCAACCAGCTGTATTGCTGGCCCACGAGATGGGTATCTGTTTTGAGACCCCATACTGCAGCAAATGACATAGCATTCTAAGTTCCGTCAGTTAAAGTCTTCAATTCATGGACGTTGGAAGTTTACCTTATCTAAAAATGCAAGTGAGGTGGTAATTGTGATAAGAGGCAAGACGACCAAATCCGTCTTCAGCAAAAGCCTCTTATTCTGCTTTGCAGTGATAACATCCTCATATTGATGAGCGTTGACATTCGAGAGCTTTTGGTCTGTTACAGTATCCATGGCTTGAGTTACTCAAATCAAGTGAGTTACCTTAAAACAAGCCAGATGATTGGATCTAAAGTCGAAATCGAATCTATACCTCGAAAAACAGTTTCTTCGACATGCAGGACGATAAAACCAGAAAAGTCCATCATTTTACTCAAAGATAACCACGCCCACCTTTGTGATGCACTGACCTTCTAGACACAACCTTGAGTCGAAAGATCCCATTTTCGGGTGATAAGCGGTAACGAATAAATGGGGTTCGATCACGCCTTATTCCGATGGGTCCTCTTACGAACGCTCTAATTTATCATTTAGAAAACCTTTTCGTTGTTTGCGTATTTATTAAAGATTCGTAGATGATCTGGAGGCTGTATATCTTAGAAGAGATTCGTAACTTCTCCTGTGCGGAGATATAACGGACTTACGCGCGACGAAGTACTTGCTGTACAAGCGACCCACTTTTGAATCGTGAGATTCTGTGTCGAAAGTATTGTTTAAGCCAATTACTATTCAGACAATTGTTAGCCACTCACTCCTGTATATCCTGTGTAAAGCCAAGCCGGCGCCGAAATATCTTTAAAAAATTTTGAATTTACTTAGGAAACCTAACCAATATCCACTTGGAGTTATGAACATGGAGACCTTACCTAGCAAACCAATCGATAGAAAGCTGTTCATAAACTGCGATCTTAGCGAGGGATATGGTAACTGGAAGATGGTAAGTATTAGCAAATTGAGCAGCATCAAGAGTTATTAACTTACTAACGAATAAAACGCAAGGGACCCGACGAAGAACTCATGCCACTCATAGACGTAGCAAATGTAGCGTGTGGTTTTCACGGTGGCGACCCATCGATCATGGTGAAGACCGTACGTCTAGCCAAAAAGCACAAGATACCGGTCGGGGCTCATCCAGGATTACCTGACCTGCAAGGGTTCGGACGAAGAGTCGTGGACATCAGCCCTGACGACTTATATGCTGCAGTGTTGTATCAAGTAGGAGCTCTAGTTGGAATCCTCAAAACTGAAGGGATGGAACTTAATCATATTAAACCGCATGGTGCGCTATTCCTTATGGTGCTCAAGGACAGAGCTCTATGTGAAGCTGTGATGAAAGTCAACAAGATATATGGAGTTCCAGTTATTGGCATGAGAGGAACACTACAGGAAGTTGTTGCGAAAGAGATGGGTGTACTGTTTATCGCTGAGTTCCTACCCGATCAGCAATACGATTGTGACGGAAATATTATTCCTTTGAGGTGAGCCTATCGACTAGACTACTCTAAGGTAAGCTGCAGAATAAGCTTAAATGCTGACCATACTCCAGATTCACAAAGAGAGTTTCCGTGAAGCACATTCCTGAAAGGATTATACGAGCTGTTATTGAGGATTCCGTAATATCTTACAAGGGAGCCACCGTTAAGTTGAACACAGGAGAAGGAGAGTTGTCCTTCTGTGTACATAGCGACCTTCCCGGTGAGTTAAAGTCCAAGAACGTTGAATTCAAATAGATACCTAATCGGCATTGCTTTTAGGGTGTGTTGATGCTGCAATTGCGATCAAGAAGACCATTGAGAAGTTGAAGTCGCGTGATACTGAGATCAAGAAGCTTTCTCTATTGTAAGAGAGGGAAGGTATAAAGTACCTTAAGTCCGGTCTAGAATTCACTTACACACGCACGACGTTGCAAATGCCCTGTGTGACAGCTGCGGTGAGGGGGCTTACTTCATGATTTGATCTCAAGTGTATTGGTGCAAAGGAGGCAAATACTTGACCCCCCTTCTTATTAAAAGGATGCCCTACTCGAAATATTTTGAGTTATTAGAGCTATGTGTGTATCTTACAGTTGAACGGTTACTATATTGATATCAGGGCGAAGGACAGGACGCATGGAGGCAGAGTTATTGTGTTAGATCAGAACACGAGGTCGATTTCTCTTGGAAAGGAGCTCGACATAAGCTTTCTCAGTCGCAAAAGCTCTTATGGCCTCCAATCCCGCTCAGTGTCTTCTGTTTAGCAAAAATGTAGTCACAACACCACCATCTCAGAAAATAGATATTTTTAGCTACTGCCACTTCACGGTTTGAACTGCCATGGGAAGACTTTGGGCTGAAGTGATGCTATCCATATCGCCCTTCGAAAAGATTGTAACTATTTATTCCTCTCTCCTAGGAATGCGGGACCTCCACATAGAGCTATCGATAAGGCACTTTCCCGTGTGTAGAAACAGGTTTCAGAAGTCTCAAGGGATGCGCAGCTGAAATTCGTGGGCTGGCGATATTTTGACCTCAATTTTGGCCAACGATTTGACAGCTACACGTGCGTTCCTCGCGTAAATCAATATATCCTCGTTTCGGAAAACAGCCCCTTGCAAGGTCGATGACGATCGCTTAACTCCTTGCAACGGTGATCAATTCCTCTAGACCGCAGGCTTTATTGAGCCTCTTGAATAATAAATGTATATAAAGAAAGTCCAGGCTGGTGGAGATGTAGTCTTCTATCTTCATCAACACATCAACAGTCATTCATTGAATACCTCACTCTTTTACTAAGTCAAAATGAGAACCCTCACTCTTCTTCCATTTGTAACAGTCGTTCACGGTTCCTTCTATGGTCACTTCCTCCCAGGTTTAAAGGGTACCAATGACGTTTGCGGGCATCTCGTCGCGGGACCAGTAGTATCTCCAGCAAGGTCTATTCGTAGATCGGACTGCGTAAGCTTTTTACTCACTACGGTGACTCCACCCGCAGTGTATGTAAAATAAAGCTAGCTTAAGGGATTATTACTAAATTTCTTAGTACCGTAACCACAGCTACTACAATCACCGAAGGACCAAATGCTAAAAAACGAGATATCAGTACAACTCAATCGACATCTGCAGGTGTTACGGATAGTACTTCCAAGACCGTCCCTACATATGCCACTGCTGCTTGCACTGCCACAGCTTCCTACGTTTCTGCTTGTTATAGATTTGGCAATCAACTTGGAAGTCTCACATTTACAGCACCAACACCTACATCGACGCAGTTCTCAGTTAGTACCGTTGAAGCTAGCACTACATCAACTCCTAGCGCTGTATCTACCTCGGGTGCTTCTTTCATAAGTTTAACTGGGACACCAAGTGGTATAACGACATCTGAACCATCCGGAGCAGCTTCGTCTACCGAGAGTTCTTCAGCCACAGCAAGCAGCCCAGCAGAAACTTCTTCTACAGAAGTACCGGCCAGTACAACGAGCGCAGATTCAAACTCAGCCAGCAGTTCAGTATCCACTACGCCAACCGGGGTTTGCATACAAGATGCCTGTCTTCACGAATTCGAGCGAAAAGACGTGTCGGCGCCATTATTCTGCGACATATTCTTGTCAGCTACAATAACATCGACTGATATTATTCCAACGTAAGTCTCAAGTTCTAGGGGAAATTTTGTACCTTCAGATTTTTAATTACTTATTGCTCCCAACTCATTCGAGCGACTCCCAATACATCTCAAACAAGTGAACTAACCACAAGTCTCTGACCACAGATACGCAGCTGTATGTGGAGAGGATGGTAACCAAATTTTCCACGTCAGCTCAGCTTGTTCCTGTATCCTCAGCCCTACATCCAGCAGCACAATGGCAATCGCATCTAGTTCAGAGGCCTCTTCTACATCTTTTCCCTCTTCGATTTCAATTTCAGTCCCACCGATCACGCTACCAACACCCTACTTAAATACCACCGAAATTGCAATTCCAACTTCCATTTCCTTGAATACGACGGAGACTGCAGCGGCTTCTAGCAGCAGTTCGGAAACCGGCATCTCTAATCCTACTTCAGTTAACTCCGATCCATCGGCTGCTGCATCTTCAAGCTCGATCTCAGCTGCCTTTAGTAGTTTCGCAGCACCGACTTCAGCGCCTTTCACCAATGCCACTGCAGCGGCAAGCTCATCCAGTTTCCCAACAGCTGGTTCTGGTGGTGCAAATATCGCTTCCGCAACAGCATCTTCAAGCTCTGTGTCTGCAGCTCCCAGTACTTTAGAGGCATCAAGCTCAACACCATTGTTGAATAGTACTGCAGAAGCAAGTTCATCTGGTGTCTTAACTGCTGCTCCCACTTCAAATATCACTTCAGCAGCAGCATCCAGCTTGATTACAGAGGCAGCATCTTCAAGCTCAGCACCACTTTTGAATAGCACTGCAGAAGCAAGTTCATCTAGTCTCTTAACAGCTGATCCCACTTCAAATATTACTTCAGCAGCAGCATCCAGCCCGACTACAGCCGCAGCATCCTCGAGCTCAGTCTCAGCAGCCCTTAGCAGTAGCTCAGAAACACCAACCTCAGACCCCTCCATCAACAGCACCACAGCAGCAGCTACAACATATCAAGCTGCGGCCAGTTCAAGCGGCGCCCCATCTCCTTCACCAGTCGTTGTATCGCCTCTAGTAGGAACCTGTTCTAACCCACTAGCCTGCGACATTGGCAGTGCCTGTAACTCCGGTTCAACATGTCTTTGCCAACCTACCCTGTCCGGTGTTGGATACTGTCTTGGTAGTGTAAGATGTTCTGATCTTCAGTCTTGTGACTCGGATCAAGATTGTGAATATGGTAGTACTGTACGTATTCCCCTTTCATTTATCAAACTCGATCAATGCTAACGGTGGGATTTCTTATCCATAGTGTCTACAAACTTGTTGCATGGAAAACAAGTGTCTAAGTCTAGCTCTCTTATGTCCTAATCCTAGTGCTCCAAGTAGGCTGTTCAAGAAGAGACAATATGGGTTTGGTGGGCTCTTATCGCCTGTTATTAAGGTTGGTGGACTTTGGTCTGGTGTCCATCCTGAAACTGAACCTGGAGAGACTCCTGTGTAGGAGTGCTGAGGAGTGTGGTGTTATGAGTTCATGATATATTATGATGGCAATGTGGTGAGTTGAAAGGAGACAAGAATGTGTCATGTAGTTATGATTTTATGGTTTTTGCTTTTGTTATTTGGAGACAGGGGGGAGGTGTTATCTTGAATTGAATTCAGTGAATATATGGGAATAGTCATGTGATTGCCCGCTATAAGTAAGATCTTACCTTGGGCTCTTCTTCCACATATACACTAGCTTCCACAAAGAACGCAGAATACAAAACGACATTGCTACCCACATTGCTTCCCATTCAACATGTTATGTATTAACAGCACGACTGCTTGTACTACTAAAGTTTAAGTGCAGATTTCAACTGAAAGCGCCGAGGGTGTTAGTGAAATGTGATTTTTAGTACCTACTTTTGCTAAAATAACTGAAAATTATAGAGGGGCAAGGTGCCGGTAAGTTTCTTCCTATGATTCTATCAGGTCCGATTGCTTTCCCAAAAGGTCTTAGACCTTTTTCTTTCCCTCTTTTTTATTATCCTCTCTATTTTCGTTGGCCTCGCTTAGACATCTGAGATAATCCCTTTTTAAGGGATGGGAGTGGGCTAAGCGATCCCCCCTTTTTTTTAGCGATGTGCAAAATGAAAACCTAAAAGCCCTGAGTCAAGTTTCTAATTCCCCTGCTTGTCACCAACCCCCCTGGTGACCCCACCAAACGCAGGGCGACGCATCCACACATCTGGCGCATTAAAGGTTATAAAACTCGCATGAAGAGCGTTTAGAGTGGAAGTTTGCTCGGAAAGGTCGGGGTAGATAATAATATGTATGGTAAGTAGGTAAGTCGGTTGCCCTATCCGAACTGCGTGATCGACATGTGTATCAATCTTTATCTGATTATTGTAATGGTTATGGTTGTTTCCAATCAAGTACGAAATACGGAAGTACTGTACTGTATACAAGGTACAATACTGACGTTGTATTCTCTACCAACTCCATATTCTAGGCAATTTCCCTAAAAAAAGCCTAGGTTTCTTCGTTTACATCTATGGATATACATACATCTTCAGAAACTCGACAAATGATATACAACGAAATAGAGATATTACATCATCGCTATGCCTTTCGTACGTCATAAACTAACTCCACCCAAAAACGCCTACAACCCAAATAAACAAAGATCTTCGCTCGCCCAGTTGAAATCATGCGCAGCAAAAAAAAAGGGTTCGTTCTAGAAACCAAGAATCGCTATAAAACCAAGGATAAGTGTCGTCGATGCCGAGAACATAGGACTTGGCCGTAATAAATTAACAGCAAAGGATTTCGCAGTAGCTGTTGACGAGCTGGCCGTCGATGACGTCGGAGACGACGATGTGTTTGATGCTGCTATCGAAGAATTTACCAACGCTGTGAAATTGCCTAATGTACCATTGACAGCGGTCCCACCGATTAGCCCTTTTGCGGATGCTGTTATGATGCCATCATACCAAGCTTCTGCCATTGTCTGATATCCTGCATCATTTGGATGAATACCATCAGATGTGGAAATCTCGGCCGTTGTGACATTCCCCATATCCACCATCATTACTCGTTTCCCTGCCTGGACTCGGGTTTCTATGAGTCCTGGAATGGCTGCGTTGTAGGCGACGCGCTCTGCCTCATCAGCCGCGTTGAAGAGTGGTGTTAATGTCGCAACCAGAATTGCAGAGTTGTTTAAGTTGGAAGTCAGTAAGTCGATCAGATCTCCAAGTCGAGAGGGCGCATCGGAAACTGATGAGTTTTGAAGAACGTCATTTGTTCCTGCCATCAGCAGAACGACATTTGGTTCCTGCGCAAAATCTTGAGCTGCCTCCGCTTGGATCTGGGTAATGGTAAATCCTGGATGCCCCTCGTTGAAATTATCGGCCATTGATCCTGCCTGTACAGATCCTATGTATTGCAGATTGTTGGCTGGTTCCAATAAGTTTTCCAGGCCTAACCGGTACCCATTTCCATCTGTAGAATCTGTTCCGAATGTGATTGAGTCTCCTAATGGCAAGACAACTAGTGCGGAATCCCCCAATGGCAAACTGCTAAGCAATGAGCCCCGGCGCTCAACATGGCTGCTGATTGATACTTGAAAGATACATGGTAGTATAGATAGAGCGTACACCGAAATTCTGGAAGTCGAAAGGAATTGCATTGGAGCTTCCGGAAGCTCCGACTTCTGGGTATTTCAGAAGTGGAAGAAAGATTGATAGGTGCTGTAGAGGGGGGAGAAAGAAGGTAATATGTTGAGGCTAACAAATATACATAACTTTTGCGAAAGAGAGAAATGTACCTCTGTATCTACTTATCAATTGATCAATTCCTGAGTAGGAAGGGCCGACGCGGCCTAGTTTTGTGCCCTGTAGTTTTTAGGATTGAGGGCGCTCCACGCTCTGGGCGCGCCGCACAGATAATGTTCCCACATGATCACAACCAACAACATACGAAGTAACTCTTCAGAAGAGTCATGGATCTCGTTCTGCATGGCTTCTTATTCGTTCGCTGCTTCCTCCCAAGGACTGTGGATAAGGTTATGAAACTGCAGGTACCAACTCCCGAGCTGTGGATCGGACGGGATTTTCCCATATGGCGCGTATACCTCGCTTATCGCTGATCATTTCCTCCCTTTTTTTTTGTTCCTTGTTCGCCGAATCCTAAAATAAAGAGTATAGAATAGTGAAATGAGGTAAATAAAGCCTTTGATCTTAAATATTTTCGCCTAATTCATGTTTTTAGAAATAACAGTATAACCGATGAATTATTGAGTTGGCTTTGTCCACTTGTGACGCTCGCTTGGTTGGAGTGCCTTTTTAGTTGTGCCGTACTCCGCCGTTAAGCCTCGGTCCATTCTAGCTTTCCAAGGTTTCAATTGCATTGTTACATAGCCATTTAAGCTGTTTTCCTGGTTGAAAGGTTGGAGTACGTAATCGCAATTCATAGCCCGTTAAGCTCATTGATATCTTTGAGAAGGTAAGTGCCCAAGTTGTGTTCTTCGGACCGAAAAGTGAACAAATAATTAAGAGACATATCTAAAGATAATCCATGCACTATGGAAAATTCCAAAGGAGCAAAATCTAAAGAAAGCAAATTGTGAACTTGCACATAAAAAGCTTGATGGTCTACAGCAATGTCCATTTCCTAACAAGCCATTGAAGATATGGTAGCATCGTCTGCGAAATCCTTTTAAAGGGCTCTGCATGATCAATAACCCCATTCGAGGAAATGCTTTCACTAAATCTCTCTCTCTCTTCCCTGGCACACTCACTCCTTATGATCATCGACACTCGTAGCATCAGCTCTTTCATGCTCACGCTCTTCAGCACACTCAACGCCATCTTCGAGCCGTCTTAGATATACAGCCTTCCTATCTTAATTTCCAGTAATGTTACCATACATACCTTAGTACTTCCACATTCAACAGGTGCCATACATCCTACATCTAACTTCTCGCTTTCTTCTTCAAAGAGGCACAATCTTCGGTGAAAGTACCTCAGACACGAAAGTTCCAAATCTGTCAGTCTTGTAATTGAACGCAATGCCATCCTTCTTCAACGCGCTGGGCTCCATTTTGGTAGGAGGCTTTCCCTCCTAGTCCAACACTTAGCCATCCAACAATCTAGTCGTGGTAGTATACGTACGTTCCCAGTCTCATACGATTTAGGAATTTAAGTGAGCCATGAACTCACCGTCACAGATGTTGCATAGCCAGCATAGTGACTATAATAGAACGACTTTCAAGAAAAGGACGTCTCAGCCAATAGCCAGGCTGTAAAAACCATGCCAACAGCACTACTTACTATGTACAAAAAATAGTACCTATCTATGACCTCTTAATATCAACTCAACTACTTCCTAACACTCCTACTAATAGTTCCATAACTCCTAGAAACACCAACCACACCCTCAATATATGTCCGATCCATATTTCCCAAATCGTACACAGCAGTAGGAATCGCCGATGTACTTGAAGGTGTTCGAACAGTCGAGACATCCTTCATTTCCAGTTTCGATTGACTCGAACCTTTGGGTTTTTCTGGGCCTTCAGCTTGTACTGTAGACTTACGCATTTTGGATGGTATGGCTGTTGGTGGCGTCAGTTCGATTCTGGGTGTTGTTGTACCTACTTTGATTATTCGTATAGACTTTTGTGGTGTAATTTGGTCTTTTGGAATTCCTGAAGGATTCTTTGGGACTGGGCTTGAAGTGTCGACACACTTCTCAGTCTTTTGTGGTGCTTGTGCTTGTTGGATTGAAGGTGCTCGCTTATCAGTAGTAATTGATACTAGTTTTTGTTTGGAAGTACCGGATTTCGCCGTGGTGACGGTTTGATTGTTTGTGTCTTCATTCTTGTGTACTGCTTCAACTGGTTTTGCATTTTCCGGAAGTTTGCCTGCCTGGGAGCGCAAACTTGGAGCTTGTTGGACGGACTTTTTGGTGGAAGAAGTTGCTGGCGTAGCATTTGTTTGGTTTTGGAGATGTGGAGGTTCTTTGGCTTTTGAAGGGTCTTTTGGTGTTGGCTGAGGAGAAGAAAGAGTTTGTGATTGAAGACGTTGCAGTACCTGGGCGGCGAGCTGTGCTGAATTGGCTGAAGGTCGTTCATGTGGGTTTGATGGGCCTCTCGAGGGTGCAGTCGACACGTTGCGTTCCCTAACATTAATTTTGGCAGAGCTATGATGAGCATTTACTTGAGAATTTGCTGTCTTTGAAATGCTTTGGTCAATGTATGAAGGGTATTGGGATACCATATCTTTCAGCCTCTTTGCTATCAATTGTGAATCCTCCGACATCTCCTGAATCAGTGTTTGGGTGCCTTCAATCTCCGAGGTGGGTTGGCCAATGTATGTAGGGTATTTAGAAACCATATCCTTTAACTTTCTTGCTATTAATTGTGAGTCCTCTGACGCCTCGTGAACTAGTGGATGGGAGCCCTTGACTTTCGAATGGCCTTTATTGACGAAACTAGGGCTAGGATATTCAGAGTTTGTCACCCGTATATCCCCCGCTATTGCTTGTCCTTGATTCATAGACGACTGGTTTGATGCTTGAGGAACGTTCACTGCTGGCCATTGTTCTTCATTGAATATAGGATACGCAGAAATTTGTCCCAGTATATCTCTCGCCACCTTTTGAGAATTTTCAAGCCCTTCTTGTTGTGACATTTGAGCTCGAGGGCATTCTCCGCGGGCATGGTTGGCATTGTTTCCTTCGTTGGCGCTTTTTTGAAATGATGTAAGTAATCCTGAACGGCCAAAAGCTTCTTGAAAGAAAGGGGTGTTCTGTAACCTCTCTAAGAACGGGTTAATGATTTCCGGAGGATAGTGCATGCTTAACACGTTCACACTATTGAAAAATTGTTGCTGGCGGAGCATTTGTTGGAAATTGTTGGGATCCATATTGATTGGCTTCGTATTTCTTTCACGTCGGAGACCGCTTTTGTTCTTGGGAGAGAAGTTCGTAGGTCGTTTTTGAAGAATACGAGCCAAGTAGAGAGTTGACGTCTTCTAGTTGACGGCCTTTGGAATTGTATTTGGTATTGTATATATTTTTGGAGTGCTCTAAGAGCTATATGTGTAGTAGAAGATAGGCCTAAAGTGAAAGCTCTTATTCATAGGTCTAATTACTCCTTCAGAGCCAATCTGGTTTTGTGTGAATCATACCTTCACGCTTGCAGTCCATCTAAGCCTCAGTCTTCTTCACGATCATGCTAATGACGGATTTTGATTTGAGGTTTGATTCACTTAAACAAACCCAATGATTCAATAGACACTATCCAAGAACATCACCAGTATCTCAGCTATAGGACCACCAACGATGCAGATATACAAGAGTCAACCCGACAGAGTCTGCAAGATTGCTTGATAGACAAGAGCCTCAGCACATTGAACTACAGCCGTGATGTGGATTTCACATCAATCCTGCAGCCCTAGCTCCTGACCATTGACCACAAAGTTTACTTCACATTTGGACGTAGACACTTTGAACCGGCAATAATCTCATTACTCAGCCCTAACCTCGACATATGACTTCCACTTCATCAAATTTTGACTCAATAACGTCTAGTCTTCTCTTCAAGCTGGTGCGGAGTCCTGTCTCGCGCTTAGTCCTAATATCCATTGTGATAAACTCGAATGAGACATTCTCTCCTGTTCGAAGTTGTAGGAGGTCCTTGTGCTCCACGTAGTACGGCAAAACTTCTTCATATGGAACCAACGCCTCCAAAAACTTATCTTTACTGACTACAAAAGAGAGGAATATCGTGAGTAAACTTATAGCAATCCGTAGTGGTCTAATCGGATTACGCTGAATAAATTTCTTCTGGCGTTCCTTAGGCCTGGGATCGAAAACCCCAGGGAAAGAGAACATATCAAACTCTCCAAGGTAACAAATCCTGCCACATTGGAAATTAACAAATGTCTCTGCACGTGTTGCCATTGTGAGATGCTGGGATCGAAGATACGGAATCGAATGCTAGACAATAATATTTGAGGTGAATTTGCATGATCCCCTTTCAACATAGAGCATAGCTGGAGGTGCCTGAGTCGTGATATATCGAACTACCTCGGGCATAATTTGAGTTCCAGTAAAGTATGTGAGGACGCCAAAGGCTTGAGCCTAGATGTTAACATCACGGTGCAGGAACACTGCGAATTCTAGATATAGGCGTGGATGTCGAAAGGGAGATTGAGAAAGTAAGTGAACGTATGTGGCTGCGCATTGTCCATTGTCAAGGTTGTCGTTGGCAGTTATCCTTGGTGCATTGATGCACAAATCCATTTCAGGATTTTTTGTAGCTACTTCAGGTGTGGCTAGAGATGAGAATGGCTCTAGATAAAGTCAGGACTAATAGACGGTGTGAGAAAGAGGGAGAGGAAACAGAACATTTGTCTACACCTAAGGTGATAAGGTGTGGTCCTTTCTCTAGTAATACCCTATGTAGCTCTTGAGGGTATATCCTGTACAAGTTTATAGGGACGCTAATAGATTTCGGTCGTGCCTCAAGACCACAACCCGGTCTTCTTTGCGCAACTTAGATGTCTATAAGAACCAAATTCAAAGGAAACAAATGCAGTCGTGAAGTTAGAAGTAACAAGGAAGGTATCTGTAAGAATTGTAAGCGACATGGAGCAAATGACCAATCTAGGTATTGTGCTATTGCGGGAGCTCGCTTATGATGAACTTCAACACAACCGAGTTAGTACCACATTTCTTCCCTTAGACTAAATTTTTTGATGTATTTGTTTAGACTATTTACGAGGTTACAATAATATTTACCAAAAAGCAGATTCGACCTTGTTAATAGCCATGTGCAAATAATTAGAGAGGCATTAGTCAAGCTTGAATAGACTCTACTCTAGAAAGAAGTAAGAG
>JAJONI010000107.1:5763-41358 GCA_022190145.1 Pezicula rhizophila
GAGGTTTGGTCTGGCCATTGAAGAGCTGGGATGCAACGGGTGAGTGCTGGAAGGGTTCCTGCTGTCATATGCGGCGGGAGGGTGCTGGCGGGGAGATGAGAGTTGAAGGGATAAGCGAGGAGTGAATGGGAGGTAAAGTGAGGGATAGGCAATTAGAAATACTAACAAGGCCGGTAGGAGTTATTTAGATTCTGAGGGTGGGAAAGGGAGGGTCAGGGTTAGGTTAGGGGGTGGGGTGGAAAAGTTATCTTCTATTTGCCCCAAGCCTATATAGTACACAGCTAAAGAGATTAAATATTTAATTTGCATAAGAGCTAAAGGTGGGTTGGATATTTTTTTATTGATCTATGTAACCTATAAGGCTATTCGTTTATTATCATACAATTAAAAGTACAGTACAAAATTGGTACACTCTATTATTGTTCTTCCGCCAGTTTCAAGGTTGATAAACTCAAGGCTCATGCAAATTTATTGTCCCATTACCATATCCTTTACGCCCCAAGCATTCAAACGTTACTCTCATTAAGTTTTCTTTTCACTCTCCACAGCTTCCTTTGGATCAGGCTTGCCGGGAGGTCCTCTTTTCATACCTTTCACATTCTTCCACTCAATGGCGAGGGCTCCGATGAGAGAAAGGCCTGACAAAATCGTTGCAAGGACAAATGTTCTCGTCAGTGCATGGTTGTACACCGCAAGGAGAGTATGCAAATACTGTGGGGCTACAGAGGTTTGCAAATCCGTGGCACCTGTATTCAAAACAGCCTGCGCGCTCAATCCCGGGACGTTGGCAAGTCCAGAGGCCAAGGAATTGATGAAAATGTTTTGAGCAGCGGAGACAAAGACCACGCCGCCGAGGCCTTGGGCAAAGGATACCACAGCCGTACCAATTGCAACGTCGGACCTTGGGAGGGCAGCTTGTACAGCTAAGCCACTTGCCTGTCTGGCAGCACCAAATCCAAGACCGGCAAGCACCTGAAATCCGATCCAACTGGCATGGTTTGTGTCTGGTTTGAAGGTTATCATGAAGCCAGTACCAATCGACGCGGCAACAGAAGTGAAGATCATGGCTGGTACGTAGTATCCAATCTTTGACGTGACGAATCCAGAGAGCACGCTTGCCAAAGAGAGTGAAATGATCAGCGGGATGAGTCTAATACCTGACTCCAACGCGGATACTCCTTTGATAGCCTGGAACCAGATGGTCAGGTAGAAGAGTATGGTTGTCATGGAACCAACCGTCGTAAAGGTGAAGATAGATGAGGATGCAATACTTCGGTGCACGGCGATCCGCAGCGGAACCAGTGCATCATCCTTCTCCCACGCTTGGATCCCAAGGAAAATAGTGAAGCCAACGCCAAAGACAGTGAGAAGGGCAATGACTCTGGCACTATCCCAAGCGTACGCGGTGCCTCCCCATTGAAGTGCGAGGATGAGACAAACGATACTTGGCAAGAAGAAAGCCGTGCCGAGTGGATCGAGCCGAAGGAATTGTTGGCGAAGTGAAAGACCTCCCATCTTACTCTTTCCCGCATCAGGGATCTTGAGGATGAAAGAAATGATAATGATTGCTGCACCACCGATGGGCAAGTTGATGTAGAAGCACCATCTCCAGGATAACTTATCAGTAAAGACACCGCCAAGGAGAGGAGCAATGACGGAGGCTATCCCAAAGGTGGCCCCAAACAAACCCATGTAGATCGGACGTTTATGTAGCGGGACGGTGTGCAGCATCGTCATCTGGCTCCCTGAGAAAATACCACCCGTTCCGATACCAGCGATGGCTCTTCCAATGATGAGGGCGAGTGAGCTTGGTGCCGCGCCGCAGATGGCAGACCCAATTTCAAATATTCCCAAGCAGCCAACGAAGACCCACTTGGTCGAGTAGAACTTGTAGATTCGGCCATAGAGCAATTGGAAGGCGCAGTTCGTGAGCATGTAGGCGCTTGCATACCAGCCGACGTCGTCGAGAGAGTCAAACTCATTAGCGATGCGGGGGATAGCTGTAGCTACAATGGTTCGGTCCTGACATCTACTAGTTAGCTAAAGAATGACGACGCGATGGGTAGACTAACCAGTGCAGACAAGAAGAGGGCCAGCCAGATGGAGAAGATGATCAGCGCGAGAGATAGTCCTGAAGGGTATTCTGTTGGTTCTTCATCGTCTTCGTTGCCTGCAGGTTGTTGCTGTTCAGAGTCTTCTTTCTCACCGCTGTCATGGTCTGGTCCGACGACGACGCCTTCTACGCTTGGCTTTGCTGTCTCTTCAGAAGTCTTTTGCGCGTTGTCAGACGCCTTGTCGCGGTTGTCATTACTTTCTGTTGCGGTGTCCATGATGATGACAGGGGATTGATTGTGTGGTGGATATGTGAAAGGAATTGGTTGAATGTGTGTGCAGAATTATTCGTGGGGGAGTTTTAAAGGGAAGTTGGGAGGTGGTTGTGGGATTGTGGGATTGTTCATGACGGAAATGATGTATTCACTGAATGCCTCAGATCGGTCGGTTACATATTTTCCAACGGTGCATGTGGTGTTGACGGGTAAAGCGCGGGAGATTAGTCCGATCCGACGGACAGGACTAAGTTGCCGATTGCGCATGTCATCCACATCTGGGGCTTTTCTATTTTCCGACTTGCTGAGCTTACTTCCCTCCCTCCCCCTAAATGAAGATATGCTATACCGTGGGGGCGTACTATACTATACTGTACTGTGCTGTACTGTACATGAGAGAAGATAGATACATCAAACAAGTGCACACTGTACTTACTGAACAGTAAAATCTCACTTTACCCTATGCGAAAGGACCGGACCGTACCGTACCGTGACCCATCGATCGATCGCCCTTCTTCGCTTGCGTTGCGTGCTGACGATAAATCCCAGTTTCCGGGTTTTGTTGTTGTTGACCCCCCACAAGCGGTGCCCGTGCGCCTACCCTGGCACACCTTTTTCGAACGACGGCTTACGGGGAGGAGGGCTGGCTGAACGTGGGGAGCGTGTTAAGGAGAACTAAATATACTTAGTTTTGCGCCCGCATGCTCACATGCACTACATCGTCTCCTCGTCCATTTTATGATAGAAAAATAAACTTAAATAATGTGCCTATTTTGTGGCTTTTCCTAATTGCTAACCTCGTGCTCGTCACTTCGTTGTACTTCCGTCGGGTACACGGTCGCTCGGTCATCACGACTAGGTACAGTACTAACCTTCAGCACCAACCAAACACTCTCAACCACCACCTCAGTTTTCATAGCATTTAATTATATATTATTAATATCTATGCTAATTTATTCATGTTTCCTTATGTACTCCAATTACTATCATCAAAAAAAATTAATATGAATAGATCGATTGATCGTCCAGTTCTTGCGCGACAGTCCTAGAAGAAAGAAATCACCCTTTTTGCTCTCGAGATGTCCAAGAATACAACATGATGATGGTGGTGATAAGGATGATGATGATAATAATGAATAAGAATAAGGAAATTTCTTTGCCATTTTCCAAAGGGGTTTCCCTGTGCGACACTCGACTACTTACTCGGTGCAAGCATACCTGGAATCATCCACCCACGTTCTCAGGTGCAACACGTCACACACACAAAAAGTAGTCAGGTTTGACAATCCTCCCCCTAGCCTTCGCACAGCTGCCCGTGCTGGGTGACGCTGTACTCCGGAGGTATTTCTGGCCAGGCATCCACGCCATCCAAGATTGCATATGCCATTCCGCCAGCCAGATGGGTCTCGATGTGACAATGGAACAAGTAAGGGCCGGGGTTGTCAACGTGGTATCGCAACACCATCCATTGCTCGAGAAGGGGTCCCCCATCTAAAGGGGTCTCGATCGTATTGGCCCACGTATCACGATATCCTGGGTTTTCCAGATTGAAGTTGGACGAGTTGGCTTGTAAGGCTTCATAGACGGATGAGTAATTGTAGACGCCGTTTGCTCCTCCGATGAACCACATTTTACTACTATGCTTATGCATGGCATGCGGGAAATCTATCGGCCAGAGGGAACTCGATGAACTTTGGATCACCAAATCCACCCAAGTGTTATTCTTGGTTCGGATAACGTATCGCGGATCATATCCCTCAGTGGTATTGGGTTGGTACAGAAGTGGCTTATAAGCATCGTTGTCGATCGGATACAGATATGGGAAGTTCAAGCTCGTTTGGTAAGTCGAGTTGACTCGGGTCGCGTTAAAGACGAATTGCTGGTCTCCGGGCGCAGGAACAGCTGGTTTCAAGCTCGGATCAGAACTAGGGAAGGGTTTATAATTGATCATGTCGTATGCTCGGTTTAAGTAAGTCGCATTGTTCTGTAGATCGGCGGCGTAGTCAAGCCAAGGAACAGTTTGTTCACCTCGATAGGTGATGAACTGCTCTTCAGTGTAACAGAGGTTCCCAGGGGAGTTTTTGTATCGGAGAATAGCAAACCCCGCAAAGAACTGCGAGTTGAGATCGGGGACTCGCATTGGATAATCCTGAGGTTTCTGATCCAACTTGACCATGACGGACCACCTCTCACCCGCCCGCCCAGTAAAGGTGTCATACTTAATAGGTTCAATAAACTGCCCATCCACTTCGTAAATCCACATGGAATGTTGGTCAATTCCAATCGTCGGATTTTTAAAGGTTGCTGCATCGATAAAATTGAGGCTTGCCCAGCCACTGGCCGGGTCCACTTCAATTACCTCGACGGATCCGTTGCTTGATTGACAACCGCTTTGCAGTCCAGGGGGGACGGCACTTGCGTTTATCTCGGCAAAGTAGCCTCCTGTGATAGCACTGTAGGGGTAGCACCTGCACTGGTTTTGAGCTACATGGAGGTGAATGGATTGTGGAAGGGATGCTCACCCTTTGTCACTGACCGTTTCAGGGTACTGCCATGAAGCGTTCATTACGATAGTTTGATGGGGGACTAGCCAATCCAGCCCAGGACAGAAGACACTGCCTTTTCCGTTGATGAGAATGCTATCTACGCAGCTGGAATAATCGAATAATAAGTATTAATGTCATGTGACAAACTTAACCATCAGACGGGAAAAGGGGCAATTACAAGAGACCCAAATTAGCGTCCAATTGTGCTTGAAAATAGTCGCCGGATGTCAGATGGTCCCAGTCAGAAACTATTACTATATTAGGGTTTCTCGAAGCCCTTTCCATCGCTGCAATGTCCTTGGAATCACTGCTGATCAAAGACCACGGCGAAATCGCATTTGGCTTGCGTCTAAAAGGTTAGTCGGATTTCACAGGCCATTAGAACAACAAAATGATAGTCAGATAGTAGGTTACCTAATAAGGAGTGACCCGTATAGTCCGTCTAATAGTGATAATCGAGAATGAGAATGATACCTAGTAGGCTGTCAGCTAATGCAACTAGAATCTCATTAGATTAACCTACCAGTATTGGCCTGGTGGATAGGCTTTGAAACGATAGACAAAGGTTTGCCCAGGCTCAATAGGAGTTTGGGAGAGTCCTGGAACACCATCCGACCAAGGAGTATTAAGCATGCTAAGAGAAGTTAGTCTAAGCTTGCTGAAATAGGTGATCCTTGTAGAAAATAGGACTTGCAGCATGCCGTGCCAGTGAATAGTCGTATTCTCGGACATCAAATTATGTACAGTTATCTGCAACGTGGGGTGAGCTTCGTGATAAACTAGCTCCGAGCAACGACAACTTACCTCTACATCATCATCTTCCTCAAATACCAGTGCCGGGGCTGGAAAATGTCCATTGACTTTGATCATCTCTCTCTCTTGGCCATTTGGAGCCCCTAGTTCCCAAATTATCGTTAATTTCTCGGTCACCAGAGCTGCATGCGAGGTGAGGATGCAGGACGAGAGCCAGATTAAAAGAAGTGAGAGCTTTTGATATTCCATGATGATAGGCTAAGTACAAGCTCTTTATGATGCCGAGATTTCATAAAGGTGACTATCAGCGTGAAAGATACAATCAATAGAGACCTTGCTGAACGCAGCATAAAAGGACATCTACGAGAGAGGATCTTGAAGGAAATTTATGTAACACAGAAGAAAGATCGTACCACTAAGCCTTGTCCACTTTTTCTAAGCAATTTTAGTTTACAAGACCAGCTAACTCTGTATCAATTTCGCTGAGACATGTCACCAGACTTGCTCATTGGGCAGGATGTGGTATACCTCGTAAACATGGCACTCAAGCGATCAATATCGCTCCACAAAGCTTGGTATAATCTTAGGTTTCCGAGCAAACCCGCCCATGTAGTAATAAGAGGCACAAAGTGATAAAAAAACAAGCCACTGGTTTTTAAAATCGTTCGGGTTAAAAACCGGCCCATATTTAAGTCCCGAGAACCTGATGAAGTGCAAGGTTCTGATTAGCTACTACTCGCATATAATTTTAACCAGGTACTACCACCCCGAGTACCATCAAAGTCTGGACAATCTCTCGAGTATCATTTCCTGGCGGTATACGATAACCGAATAAGCTGAGCAGGACTAGTTGTACCTATATAAAAGCCTGCTGCCCGAAAATTAAGAACCTTCCTGATCGACAGAGAGACACGACGAAAAGTCTCTTATGTTGTACTCGCCACCCGGTTGCTGCAAGGGTGTTGGGAAGTGTGCATTTTACGTACAGTACTTTTCGTTTGACTATTTAAGGCTGTATAGAAAGCTTGTCTTTCGGTAGACGAGAATCCAATTAACTCTTATATCTAACCATAACCAAAATCCGATTGGGTCGGCCATGCGGGCATGAATCCTGCCCAACAGTATCTCTTAATTAAGAGCTCGTTAGAATCACCTGCAGACCTTTCTGGTTTGCATTACTTCAGATAACAAGTACTGTACTTCAAAAGTACAGGGGATCGCATACTGCATATTTGTACTCCTTGGTTTGCTTGGCAATTTGTAATAATTACACAAATCAGCACTCCGCCCGTAGAAAGGTAAGCTTGGTGAATACTCAAGCAAAGCATCAATGGGATTTATAAGTTGTAATGGATTAAGTTTTCCAAGACGTAGAAATACTAATAGAGAGACGTACTGGATTTAGACAATGATCAATGGTCTTTTAATGCTCCAGAACGGCACATCGTCTGTTCATTTCAAACAGCACTTCAAAACGGATGCGCAACTCTAGCCTTACTGGCAGCCTATCTCTTCTTATGGGGGCTATTGCGGCGAATACAGAACAGAGCACTGGACGGCCGACTGCCACGCTCTCACCATGATATGTGAAAGGGCAAGCCCCAGTTGGTGTGTATCAACGAGAGAAAGACTGTCACAGTCGCTAATCGGTCGGCTAGTTCCTATCGCCAAAGTCACACACGAAGGGGGGTTCGCTAATAGAATCCGAAGAGCGTTTTGCCAAATAGCTAAGTAGTTGTGGAATTTTGCATGCATGCTGCATTTGTTTTAGTACAGTATCTTTAAACGAAGTGAGACTCCATTTTTTTTCTTTTTTTTTTCGCAGAGGAATGGTAACATTTTCTTCCTAGAACATTTATTTATCTGCCAGGCTGTCAGCATAACTCTTGGCACGGCACGCAGTACGAGGGGGTGTTACCTGAGTTGAGGCAAGTCATCAATTTTACGAAGAGTCTGATGTCACTTCGTTCGGCTTTGCCCGTGGATCTGACCCATACAACTGTATACTTTCGAAGAACCCCCCTCACCAGGATCTGCTACGTAAGTTAATCGAGCGAATCAAGAGTAGCGGCAATGTGGCGCCTTGGCAGCTGAATGTCCATACGATGGCGCCTACACTGAGCAATAAGAAGTGAGAGGCTGCCTCGCAGAGGCACAGCAAGCTCTTGTTGGGAAGCTTGGACTGTTTGCAGCTCTTATTGTCCAGAGTAAGCGGGATGAGTACAGTTAGGCCGTCGATCGAATGGGATGGATGTCTCCTATAGATAATCATAGATAGGCTATCGTAGGACCTACTACATCAAATTGTCCATCTCCTGGAAGCTCTATACCTCAACTACCACCACAAATACTTGGCCAAGAATTGTAGTCCCTTGTCACTCATCGTTGTCTTCTAATAGTCTTTCGAATCCTGGATCCGCGATTGTCGAGCCCATGGCAGCCTTGTCACCAACCTCACCTCCTCCAAGCGCTTCTAACCGCACAACCCAACGAACTCCCAAGCTTCATTTGTCCTGTGATGGGTGCGCTGCATCAAAGGTGAAGTGTGATAAGGTGGGTAGAGAGTAGATCTCCGGCTGTTTCTGCTTTTTAAGAATTGCTTCTTCTGGTCAATTTCGCCCTGAAAACCCGTGTACATTGACTTACAATGTCTTTTGATCAATAGAAGCGGCCATCGTGCGATCGGTGCGCTGATAATGGCTCAACATGTGTCTATAGCCCTTCTCGCAAATTTGGCAAACCCTCGAAGAAACGATATCTTGCTCAGCAAGCGGCTCTGCTTCCCGCCAATTCCCAGAATCTCAATAGCAGCAGTCCATCATCTAATGTATTAACCAGCAATTCTAGTGATAAAGACTCATACTTCACTGCTTGGGGAGAGTATAATCTGGACCAACAGCTTCCCCCATTCCCCGATTTGGACGATAAGTTCCAATTCCCGCTGCCGGACTTTGCAACATTTGATCCGTCTATTATTACTGGCAGTGCAGTTGTGCATCAAGAACCATCACAATTGGACCATGGCCAGACTTTGCTCGATCAAGCCCGAATTTCCACGCCTTCGAGCGACTTCAACTCGCAGTCTCCTTCAGGAGTTAACTTGATCGACAACCACTGTTGCCAAGATACTGCGTATGCCACGCTGGCAACATTGCATTGCCGCACCAAAGAGCCTTTCTACTCTCGAAATGGAGATTCTGCAGAAGCAAGTGCGTTGCCGTCGCCGCTTGCTGATTTCCCCTCTTCCTCTTCTCCCATCCGACCGACTTTGGACAAAGTGCTGAGCACCAACAAAGCCGTTCTAAACACTCTAATTGGATTATTGGATTGCCGATGCGCTGAAGATCCGCACCTTGCCATGCTATACGCATCAATACTCTTCAAGGTCCTTATCTGGTACCAAGTGGGTTAGTAAATCCCAAGAAAGTGTTTTCCCAACCCAATGTTCCAATAGATGCAACATAAAATTTTCTCCAGCTGAGAATATACTGATCCAATTATTTCATAAAGCTTCAGGGATTCGTCCATCCTCCAAATCCACTTCCTCACCACCATCAATGAGTCGTACTATCGGGACCTTAACCGACAACGGAACATCGATCTCAACATCGTCTAATTTCCAGTCGAAAGGAGTGCTTCCTACCCAGATACAAGTCGGCGGTCACATTCTGGACGAAGAAGACCAAATGATGCTACAGCGAGACTTGCTCCTACGAGAAGTCCGCAAGGTGGGAAAGGTTATTGATCAGATGGCCGCGTCTAATGATACTGACGAGACAGGAGCTGCGAGTTGGTATGCTGTCGCAAGCAGAACTCTGAGGCTGGAGCTCCAGATGACCATTAATAAAATCAAGAATATGGAGGTTCCGTCTGGCCAATCATGATTGTAGGGAGAGTGGTGGATTACTTGAGAAAGTATCTCAATCAGCGGTTGCAGTAAGATATGCGTCGAGCTCTCCAGCAGCAGCATCACATCAGAAGAATCAGCCGACAAAAAACGAGAAAGAACGCACCTCTTCTGCATTGTCTTTGCGTCGATCATGGATGGGAGCCCTCTATAATGTCTCCGAACTTCACTTTTACATACTAAGTTATCTTAGCCAAGCCCCACTTCAGGTTGTCGACCATCGAGTTCATTGGACATTCATCCTCTCCTTAACCGCCTGTTGAATAGAGTATTTTGTTTGTTTTCGAGAAGATTCTAGTATGTAATCTAGGCGTTGGTGAAAGGTGTTCTCTGTTGGTCGAATGTTTGTAGCTGCTACCTTTATGAGACAAGAATGATGAACTGGGACATGAAAAATGAAAAATGAAAAATGAGAGAATGTTTGAATCCTTCTGGATACCCTTGCCTGGTAGGAAACCATTATTCTACTTTTATGCCCATCATGTATCTCTGTGGTGTACGTGATTACCGCTTTGAGTTCCTCCGCATTGCACAACCAAATCCAACAAATGTTCCGCCATGGAGACATATGTGGCTTCCCTCGAACGGTAATATGTCTGAAAGGGCAGACTCATATTTCCTAGGTAAACAAAGAATTGGCGGGATTCAACGATGCATGGCCATTACCTGGTTCCAGTCCATGTCATTCACAGTACCACTTCCCGGTAACAGATTGCTCCAATAATCCCACATTCCAAGCTCATCGTTCATAGGCAAGAGTTGCTGATTAGAACCTGCCATGATGCCTGATGATGCAGGTCCCGAAGCTCCAGATGGAGCTAAATCTGTCATCCCTCCAGCGTATGTAGTTGTAGAGCCCAAGCTGGGATTTTGATTCCCAATAAACGTTAGTGTATTGGCCTTGGTCAAGTTTGATGCTGAACCCGCGTTCGAGAGCAAATTATCCTGCCCTTTATTACTCTCCAATTTCTCTCTCATCGTGGTAATTAGAGACGGAGTGTTGAGTGAAAGCTCGCCTTTCAATGCTGTTTCTCGGGCCTCCCAAGCTTTTACCGACAAGTTCGCAAATGCTAATTGAAAAGGACTGTCATCAGGCTCAGAAGGATTCGCACTGAGTGCCCACAGCCATCTTGATCGACCAAAGGTGTCTGTTCTAGTGGCTACAGCTTCCCAAATTCTGTCTGCCAATTCTCCTGTCGCTCGATACCTGAGATTGAAGAACAGATTGACATATGCTAGGAACGGAATGCTAGCTGTCAGAAACCATGTGAAGCGCATCAAAGAGGGTGCGGTAGCACATTCGTTATAAGCTTCGATAGCTTCCAGACAAACATGCATGAGACTTTCCTGCCTTTCCCCGTTCATTGATGGTCCATATGCTGCTATCTTCATTTTCGAAATTGAGTATTTGACATAATAGCGAGCGAGAATATGAAGAGGGTTTTGAGGGTCGCAATAGTTGAGATACTTGGTTTGTAGGTGTTGCTCAAAGTCGTTGATGCTTCCTAGTTTATCTGCCACAGGGACTGATGGGTTGCTGAATTCACCCCATTTGACGTCTACTGCCCTTGTAGCTCGGATTTGACGCAAAAATTCTGAAATTTCACACCGAATCAGACAAAATGTCATGTCTGTTGCTCGTGCGTGTCCTTGTGGTAACACGGCCATTTCGGGACTCAAGTCGCTTTCATTGATGTTGAGTGGAAGCTTTGTGTTCCACGTGAAGCTGAGGATAGAAGTTCCTACAGCAGACATTTCGGCAGCACGACTGTCAAGCAAAATAATTTGCCACCATAGTCGCTTCCGCAGTTCTCTTACAAATACCGGAACCCCACGGTCTTGAGCGTTTCGATGTAAGTCATTTCTCTTGGCGATGCGTTCAGCAATGGCAGTCAAACTTAAAAATGTTCGAGGGTCAGTTGTCTTCGTGATCGAAACCTATAGGACGTTAGATCATAGCCATAAATGAGATATCATCCTAAAGAAATTATCTTTCAGATCGGTGACCAAAGCGTACCAAGTGAAGTACAAATGCCTGTAGCACCACCAAATTGGAAGTTCGAAGGAAGCCAGCTTTTTGAAGAGCATGTTGCGAAGCCATCGTGTATCGATTCACGAGTGTCAGCCTGTCTGTATTTAGTTCCGCCAGGCAAGTATCATCTCTCATAGATACTGCAGCATTCGAATAAATAGCGAATAACAGTGCGTGTACAGCTGGTGAAGCTCTTGATAAGTCAGAGGCGGACCTCAAGATTTGCTGTTGAACGGTTGGGGCGTGCAGTAGTCTCAAAATCGGTTGAACATTGTCAAGGAAAGCTTGCCACAATGTAAATATCTGCACTGGCGTTGGATGAAGGCTAGGTAGATCAACTGATCCAGGCAAATTGAACAATATGGTGCTGGCGTCTATCTTATAGACATCGTCGTAGGTTGTAAGCATTGGACTCTGTTCTGATTCTTCGTCGGATTCTCCCTGAAGGAGTTCTTCTACCTCTCTGAACTATGTGGACGCTTAATAGCTTCTTCGATTATAGGAGAATGTAGTCGTTACCTCTTTTTTAACACCTGGTTCGTGGGTTAGAAGGAGAAGGGTTTCTTCTTCTGTAGAAGTTGGATCATCTTCTCTGTGAGGGATCGTCTGCACACTTGAAGAGCTAGGAGCGCTGTTTATGCTCTCCAGATTGGCACCATAGCCTTTCAATGCATCCTCGTAACGTTTGAGCCGTGCGAGAAGCTCGGCCTCTGGGAACCTCTTCTTTCGTGGCCGCGTCATCGCTGACACCACAGGAACGCAGGGGACATGACGGCTCACACAGTAGGTGCATGGATTTTTCTTGTCACATCGGACTTTTCGTCGGTGGCACAGTGCACAGGAGTACTGTCCCAAGGATTTGGACGGAGACTTGGTACTTGACAAATCTGATGATGCAGACGACGCGGCCTCTTCTTGCATCGTGGGCGGAAAGGTCGAATCAAATACGGGTAGTATGAGTCTTGGAGAATCGGAAAGCCTTTCGGGAAATGATGAGAGGCCGATGGTGCAAGAGATCAGCAGGTAGAGAGTACTTCAACTAGCGGTGAGTGAAGAACAGTAGCCCTGTAGCTCGTAGGCGAAGGGATTCAGACTGTTATCGTGGTTGTTGTTGTTGGTGGTGGTGGTGATGTTGTTGGTAGGGGTGTCTTGGTCAGTACCAAGGGAGAAGAAATCAAGTAACTGCACCGTACTGTACCTGCCTGTAGTGAAGCGAGACGGTTTAGGTTGTCAGCCACTCTACCACTACTGAAATGCCGAGATTGAAATACCGAAATAAGCAAAATAAACGATATAAATGACGACGGTACTCGAAGGCTAAGCTTTCTGGGGGCGCTGAGACGGCAAGCGGACGTCTGTCTGTAAAGTAAAAGTCTTACAATCTAAGCCGATCCGATCAGTCAGTCGGCATCGGGCTATTTTACATGCTCGGAGACTCGGAAACTCGGAGACTTACTTCGGACTACGACTACGACTATGGCCATCTCTTTGTCTTTGAGTCTTTCAATTTACTCCTATAGTGAAGTGTGTGACTGACCTCAGCTTATCCTATCATTGCATTCTGCATTCCATTCACTCCCTCCCGTACCTAGTCAAGTGCAGTGCAGTGCTTCCATGTATTTATCCGCCCATGTGTTCATGTGCACACTCTTCAACAAACCCACCTTCGCCTTAAACCTCCTTCACAATGGCAGAACAATCTCCAGCACATCAAGATGCTGCAGCAAATCCTACCTTGGCGCAGAGTGTCCAAGGCCATTCTTCCCCAGTCAGGCAACCTCCAGACGATGAAGAATTTCCGTCAACAAGAGTCGCTTTGACTGTGATGACAGCTAATCTGCTTGCCATGTTTCTGGTATCCTTGGTAGGTGTCTCGTTGACACCAAAGAAAAAATTGATTACGCTTTCTAATAATCAACCAGGACAGAACCATCATCGCCACAGCAATACCATACATCACTGATGAGTTTGGTGAGTCTCGATGAGTGTGTCTAGTTCTCAGCAGGTCTAACGCGCTTTCAGACTCGATTGACGATATCAGCTGGTATGGTAGCGCATACCTGCTAGCCAATGCCTCTCTACAACTATTCTACGGCCGAATCTACAAATTCTACCCAGTCAAAAACATCTTTTTAGCCTCCATCTGTCTATTCGAAGTGGGATCAGCCGTCTGTGGCGCAGCTCCGAACTCAATCGCCCTCATAATTGGGAGAGCAATCGCCGGAGCGGGCTCGGCTGGGGTAATGTCAGGAATCATGCAAATTCTGGTCTACCTTGTCCCGCTTTCCAAGAGACCAATATATACTGGATTTTTTGGGGCAATATTCGGAGTGTCATCTGTAATTGGCCCGGTCCTGGGAGGCGCCTTTACACAGCGACTATCTTGGAGATGGTGCTTCTACATCAATCTTCCATTCGCAGCAGTCTCCATACCGGCTGTAGTATTTCTTGTGAAAGCTCGTGCTCCTGTGGAAGCCGGGTTTTCTTTCAAAGAGAAAGTCAATCGCCTTGACCCCATTGGATCTGTGATCTTTGTTCCATGCGTTGTTTGTCTCATTCTTGCTCTTCAATGGGGTGGGCTTGTCTATCCTTGGGGTAGTGCCAGGATTATTGCTCTCTTGGTGGTTTTTGGGTTATTGCTATTGACTTGGCTAGCTATCCAGTGCGTCATTCTTTCATATCCAATCATGATTCAAATTTACACAAGCTGACAACCAAATTAATAACAGGGCCTGGAGAAGAGAAAATGCTACTGTTCCTCCCAGAATCTTTTTTCGTCGTAGCATTGCAGCTGCTTTTACGTACGCTACTTTGGTCTCAGGGTCATTATTAGTTCTTGTCTATTACATGCCCATCTGGTTCCAAGCAATAAAAGGAGACAGTCCAATCAAGTCCGGTATATCGACTCTTCCAAGTGTGCTCGGAATGGTTGTCTCTTCCATCATCACCGGAATTTTCACCCAAAAGATTGGGTACTACGTGCCTACCATGATCACTGGACCAATGATTGCCTCTATTGGAGCTGGACTTCTCACTACCTTGAAGACAACTACCGGCCATCCACAGTGGATTGGGTACCAATTTCTCTACGGGTTTGGCATCGGAATGGGTATACAACAGGGAATGCTGGCAGCGCAAACCGTCCTTCCCGGAGCAGATGTGTCTATCGGCATCGCGCTGATGTTTTTTGGTCAACAACTAGGCGGGTCCATTTGGCTCGCCGTCGCTCAAAATGTTTTTCTTCGCCAGCTCACTAAGGGACTTATGGGAATTGGGAGTCTAAGCTCTGAAGAAATAGTCAATACAGGTGTAACCGAGCTTCGAAACATTGTTCCTCCAGACCTTCTGGCACGGGTTCTATCTGCATACAACACCGCTATTTCACATACTTGGTATGTCGCAATTGCTCTTTCGTCAATAATGCTCATTCCAGCACTGTGTATGGAATGGAAAAGCGTCAAGGGCAAAAGCAAGGGCGATGGTCCCGGCGGCGTCAACAAAACAGGGGTGGAGCCAACCACTATGGAGAGATCCATGTCTTCTGCAGAGAAAATGCACCCCACCGACCCTTCTGCAACCTCAACTTCAGACAGGCAATCATCAAAGATTGAGGTGATATAAGCGGCATTGTTAGCCCACTCTTTCTCAGCATTGGAATTGGAACTTAGCAGAAGTAGCGGCGGGGAGAGATGAGTGAGTATGAGGTGCAATAGCCCAGCATAGACGAATAGTCCAATGTTCGGCTTCGCACAGAAGTCATACTCTCTAAAATGACCAATAGACACACTTTCTTAAAATCTCAATGTAGATAAACTCTTAGAGTGAAATCCATAGCAAAAATGACGCTCATGGGTTTATCACCAATAAAAAGTCAACTACCAATCAAATTTGAAAATTGTTTCCAAAATATCTACGTATACGCTTCAGTTTAATTCCTAGGCAATATCATACATTCACCAAATATATTGGTCTTAAATTGCAAGGGCTCAAATTTCACTCCAGATTCAACGTCGAGTCCCGGTGGTCTATTCTCTTGGTTAGTATAAATCCTGGGAGTTTTCTCAACGAGTTTGATGCAAAAAACTAGAGAACCTTCTCTAAGAAGCCTCTCACCTGAAGCTGACGAAAACTCAATAGGTAAAAAAGAAAAGACAAAACTGACTATCTTACGAGTACCCTGTCGGATCTTGTTCGGGCTTCATTACCCTATCGGATCACCCTTCCACCAGCCACTATAAGTTGAGACCCGAAGCTCTCCAAGCATCAGGACACAAACGACTTACCCAGCTTCATGTTTGCCCCACATACTACGACTGTCGGTGACCGACCTTCATAGCAAAGTTCCGAATGGGTTTGTGAACATGTCTCCAGCAAGTGCATCTTCATTCGCAGAGTATCTATTAAAACTATCTTCACTTTCACTAGCCTCTCCACAACAAAACCATACAAACTGCCACCATCATCCAGTTAAAAGTTTTCTTTTAAACGAGCACAATGGGCTCAATTAGCCAACTTCCCAAGTTTTCAGCAGAGTGTGAGGTTTCAACACCTCCGCCTCCTGGTACTGACAGCACAAAATATTTTTCGAGATGGTCGAATGCGAACGTCAAAGGTCTTCCTGCGTTCGTGATTGTTCCTGCCAATGAGGAGGATATTATCTCAGCGATCAAATTCGCACAACAAAATGGCTACAAGCTCATCCCTGCAGGTGGGACTCACGGCCCCTTCGTCCCCATCGATGAGCGTGTAGTATACTTGGACATGCGCAAATTTGATAGCATAGAACTCGATGAGGAGTTGGGCACAGTTAAGCTAGGTGGAGGAGCAAAAACCGGACCTGTCTTGATGGAACTCGCTCAGCGCGGTTGGTATACAAGTAAGTATTCAAATTTCCTTGCATTCCAGTCGGCTTTGTCTAATCCTGAATAGGCATCTCGAACTCCAATGAAGTAGGCATGGTCGGCTACGCTATTGGTGGTGGTGGTTCCGTGTTTAATGGTCTCCATGGACTAGGAATGGATAGTCTACTTCATTTCCGAATCATTACAGCATCTGGTAGCATTCTTGAGGTTGGCGAGGAGTCCTCTGGCGAGGAATTGGATTTATTCAACGTCCTGTGTGGTGCTGGGTTCGGATTTGGAGTACTGACTTCGGTCACAATGAGAGCCAGACGTATCAAGGGTCTCCATATGAAGGATGACAAACTCTGGAAACGTGAGCTTGTCTTCACTGCTGGGCAAGTTCAGGTTGCAGCCGAGCTGTTCACCAGGCTGCAAAGTCCTTCTGAGTCTGCAGTAGCAGTGTCCCTTGTTTGCTTGAAGGCACCTCCTTCTTCACCTGCTGCTGGCAACCCTATGATTGTGATTTTCATCAACTCAATCGGTCCAGCGGAACTGGGGGAGACTGTATGCGCTCCCGCATTTGAGGAAAAATACACCTCCAAGGCTGTTGTTGCCAAGAATGGCTTTGTCACCTTTGCAGAAATGAATGGCCATGCGGTGCCCTACAACGGTCACGGCGACTACAAGGAAAACCACGCAACATGGTCGAAGGAGCTCACTGCCGAAGCTATTGTGGAGGCTGTTGATGGTTGGCTGAAGATAGGAGATTCGGCACCATCTGCTACAGAAACTACCAACTTTGTCTTGGCCGCTAAAAACCCAGCAGCAATGCTAGCAGAAGATCCTGACGAGAAGAAGTTCTTTCCACGTCGCTTGCGAGACAAGAAGATCTTCATTCGTGTGGCACCATGGTGGAAGGACCCAAAAGATGCGGTATGTCTGATTTCCTTACAACCCAATCCTCTACAATCTAATCCCCAGAAAATAAAACAAAAAATACTAATATTAAAAATATAGGTCGCCGCCCGACGATGGGCTCGCAAGACCGTCGATATTTTATGTCCGCTCGAAACCAACGAGGTGCGCGGGCTTGCGACGAACTTAAACCCAGGAATTGACATGGGCGAGATCTACGAGCCGTACCAGCTCGATAAGATCAGGCAACTCAAGAAAACTTGGGATCCTAGTGGATTATTCTGGAACCCCGTTGTTGACGGTGTCTGAAAGAAGAATTTGGCTAAATATTGTTCCCCAAGCGAAGGCTTCTCAACTCCTGGGTTTAACTACGTAGAGAATTACACAGTACATCCTTCACAACAATGACTTGAATCTTGCTTTGTGTCGTTATGAAAATCGAACCTTGTGATAATTTTTTTTATAATCTATATTTCCGATAGAAACAACACCTAATGGAAGCAGATATTAAGTTTTCTCTTTCCAAAGGGCGCGAATTGGAGTATGTGTGCAATACAAGTAGTAATTTCAAAGATCTTCAAAGATCCCGTACTGTCAGAGACTCAGAGCTCAGGGATTAGAGGTCCAAGGATAACATGGAACACTTATCTCTGTCCATCCCTCTCTCTGCCTATTGCCACAAGCTCCAACAAATAAGACGTGCACCAAGCCAGGCCCGTCTCTCTACTGCTAAAACTTATATAAATATTGGAAATTTGCTGTACATAAACATATAAAGTGGCTCAGCTCTGGTGGCTCGAGCTCAAAGATCACCCGCTCGCTTAATTAAGGGGGTGCCGAATCCCTGAGCAAAGCGACAGCCGACGGACATAGTGATGAATCTTCATTTCTTCACTAGTCAAAAAAAAAGGACACTTCATCCAGAATCTTCACTACAACTTAGGATTCAAGTAATGGCAGTAGTCTTGCAACCACCAACAAAAATGATCTCAAGACCAGCACCAACACCCCAGGCCAATGACCCAGCCTCGCAAAGCCCCACGCCCCATAGAAGTTCGTGATCGCAACCACCAAAATGAACAGCGTATCATGAGTCGTGAGTTGTTCCGGATATGTATATGAGAACTTATGGATCATTGTGGCTAAAGTTTTCACCTTAGTAAAATTGTTTCATGATTTCATAATAATGTGGAGGATGGGGGGGGGGGAGGGGGAGGAGGGAGGGGAGTTGGTTTACCACAAGCGAGAAAATATCCAGCATCGGCCATCCAATTCATCTTTGCCATTGCGGCTCCCTTACTACCTCCAAGAGGCTTTAAACTCAAACTGACTATTCCCCCGCCCATCTTCAAGTGTCCGATGATCGAGAGTAGGAATAGCAAGGCTGAGGCCTGGTAGAGGTGTTGGGGGAGTGAGAAGGACATGGTGAGTTTGAAGACCGAGAGAAAAGGGCTGCAAATTCAATCTGAGTGAAGTAATCGCTAGAATTAAAGGTTTAACTAGCCTTACTGGTTTTTGGTACACCATATTGTGGCAACAATTGGGAGTTGCTTGTATTATTTGACCGACAAAGCAAGATGATTTGGGTTATACTTCTTAGAGAACGGTGCCCGACTCGCTGACCGTACCTGTGGAGATATTCAACGAATCGGAATTCCTTTCGGGAATGGAGTTACATGACCTCTTTTTCCTGCATCCTTGGTCAATACCTAGAAGGTGAATCTTTGCTTGTGCTGAAACGCTCAGCGTCGGTTCTGGCTAAAAGTAAAGTTCAATGCTTGAGTAAGAGAAGATAGTGGTGCGGAGAAATTGAGAACAAACAGGAAGCTTGGTGTGATTGGCACAATTGTAGGCCATAGCTGTCCATGATTGAGGTTTTGCACGGTGCTGTACGTATGTCTGAACAATATCTATAACGAGAGGCTCTGTATCATATTGACTCAATCGAACTTCTATGAGATTTCAATAGCATTCTAACAATCTACGCTCACAAAAGAGTAAAGAGATCTTCAAATCTTCCAGGCCTATGTTTACTCCTTCGCCCGTACCACACCATGCACATCCACATGCATGCCCCTCAAATCATACCCAGTGCGACGTGCAGTAGCCCAATTATCCTCCACAATTTTTAATCTCTGCTCACTCCGCGGCAAAAATCTCGCCTTGAAGGGTTTCGGCGGACGGAAGGCCGTATCTTCAAAGGCATTATCCGAAATATCCATAACCGCATCCCTCTCTTTGCCATCAACGATAACCACAGGAGGCCGGACTTCAAACGCCCAGAGAAGATTAGCCAGCGTTAAATCCAGCGTGTTTTCCGCAAGCCTTGAGCCAGGACAGATGCGTCGTCCGGCACCGAATGAGAAATGGTCCCGTTGGTAGGGGTCACCCATAGCCGCGTACTCTGCTGCATATTTGTCGTGGTGAAGGTAGCGTTCTGGCCGGAAAACGAAAGGATCCTCGTATCGAGCTGGGTCATAATGGAGAGCTGATGTGTTGCCTAAGACAATTGTACCTTTAGGAATGATATGGTTTTTATAATACACATCGTTATCCGTGTAGTGTTTGAGGCCCCAGATCGGTACAGGACATAATCTAAGAATTTCCTTCACACTAGCGCGGATGTAAGGCAATTGGGGAATATCTTCAAACACGGGAGCACGGGAATCGCCAACAACCGTGGACACTTCTTCGTAGGCCTTGGCTTGAACCTCGGGATTTGCAGCAAAGTAGAGGATGAGGTTATTTAACGTCACGGACGAAGTCTCAGAGCCCGCTTCAACGATACCTAGATAATGTCAGTGGCAGAGGAAGAACAGAGCTTAAGGGAGACATACCTCCAGCAATCCAAGCAGCATCTTCGTCAACAAGCCCCTGAGACCCATAGTCACTGAGCATAAGTTCTTGGCCAAAACATGGTGGTGCTGTTCCATTTGCAACTGCCTCCTTCATCAAATTCCAAAGCCGCATTTTGGCGCTTAAGATAGGTTGTGCATACTCCATAGCACGCTTTCGCGACGGTTGTAGCCAGTGGGGAAGGTGAGCTAGGAACGGCAACTCATCCTCGATGAAAGCGCCAGCCTTCGTTATCTTCCCCAAAATTTTAGAACTTTCAATGGCGTAACGAACATCGTCGTGATCCCAGCGGTCAACACGACGTCCATAAGTAGACGTCATGATGATCGAAAATGACATTCGTCGGACATGGTGATAGAAGTCCATCTCGTTCGTGTTGTTGACTGCCAAATCCCACATCAACTGCTTAACCTCATATTCCTGTGTGGGAAGAAAGGTTTGCGTCATCTGGGGTGACAGTAAACGGTGGACAATTGTGCGGTAAGTTCGCCATTTGGGGCCGTACGGCCTGAGATTCTTAATTAGTAGCTGACTTTGGTGTCCGTTCAAAGACAAGGACTTACATGGTAAACATGCGCATCCCACCCACAACAATATCACATCCAATTGGAGCCTAGCAACCTCAAAAGTCATTCATAGCTCTGCTAAAATATCTACACACATAACACTATCATAAAATATCGGTGGCTTCAGAGTATCTACCCATCTACCTACCGGCATCTTTGAAGAGGTAGAAATAGACTATTCCACGTCAGTTTTGAGGAGCAGACTTTGAGAAAGGAACAATCACCTGCTTATCGAAAATTTCCCTCATAGCTTGTGGGCTATTGACCACAACCCAATTGTAATACCCGACACGTATCCTAAACAACTCGCCATACTTCTGAGCCCATGCACGAAACACATACTGTGTTCTAGGAGGAAGACTCAGAAATATTCCCCCGGGTCCATCTATTGAATCTAAACGGCGGTCTCTCTTCCGCCATATCAGCAGGACAGCGACTACGCCTATGACATAGCATACGAGAGATGTAATGGAAATAGCCATTTTTAAGTTTAGGAGGTATATAGGTTGCGCAAACAATGAGATTGGAAGAACTTAAGATGGATGTGAGGGAACGAAATAAGCCTCAACAAAGGGTAAGAGCCTGACATGTAGCTAGTTGACCGTTGGAAGAAGTCCCTTGCTAGACAACAAATGGGATGCAAGCAGCCGGGTCATCTCGCAAGACCGAAGGGCGATGGGTTGAAATTTCTTTTTCTCTCTCTCCTCTTAGAGCTCTGTGACTTCTGAGTCGGTAGACGAGGAGCCAATCGGTGCAGTACAACGGCTTCGCTTGCGGCGGTCAACTTTGTCCCAGATTTCCGTACGTCCAGCCATTATATGCAATGAAGCAAGACTGCAGTATTCAATTCTTGCAAAATCTGTTCTCGTACGAGTAGTACACGAATCCTTGAAGCAGAACGTAACATTATAGATGACGTGGCTCGTGACCCGTCGCAAGTCATTTGCATCCTTGTTCCGAGATTCAGATCAGTTGCTATTTCTTATTCCCGTAACACAAAATAGTAAACTCATGTCCCGACATTTCAAGGAAGACGGAAAGAGTTCAGGAGCACTTTGAGATAGTGGGCAGTGGAATCAAAATCCAAGTAACTCATATTTTCTTCATGATACTAATCGTGATTTACAATGCTCAAGAAAAGTAGATGTTAACAGCTGAATTGACTAAACCCTTGCTTTGTAGGTGACTGGATAACTAAACAACTAAACTACTCCTGCAGCAGCCTTACACACAGCAAATGAAGGCTGGTTGATGATCTTTTGGCCCGCTATGAAGGTTCGGGCTAAGCTCACGCGTGCATAATCCCTCATAGACTCCTCATATGCAGCAATGCTGCTCTCTACCAAACCGTGCTGGACGATATTCTGGACAAGTGTGGCGGCATCTCTGACAGCGGCTTAAGAGAACTTGGAGTCAGTACTTATCTGTCTAGAGACGAAGGATGATATGGATTTAGACACAGGCAGAATTAACTCCGAGTATTACTTACCAACGGCGCCCACTCCACCAGTAGCTGTCATTGGGTGAATTGCATCTCCGACCAGAGTAATCCGGGGATTGGGGGGCCAGCTTGGCATGGAGGGGTCCGCTGAATACATTTTCGTACATAGGGTCTGGGCTTCGTCTTGCAGCTCGAGCACGCACCGAATCGCTGGATCCCACTCCGCCGTCATTCCGAGGGAAAGTCTCTTGGCAGACCCTTTGAACAGATCTTGTAACTGCTCCTCTGTTGCTGCGATTACCTGATTTCGAAAGGTCAAAACCCAGTAGAGATAATCTGGCTGCAGCTCTACATGCTTCTTGCGATGGGGAAACCAAATATCCTCTAGAATTAGTGCTAGTGGACTATCGCCGAAAATCAAGCTTTGATTCATCGGCGTATAGTCCATACACCAGGTGAAGCCACCTAAGAGACCTGGCTTGATGCGTCTGAATAGCTCCGGAGTGAGAAGAGTCTTGCCATAAATACAGGAGCTCTGAGCATCGACAGGTGTGTGTTGAGGTAGATACTGAGCGCGTACTCGCGATTTCCCTCCATCTGAACCTACCAGTAGTGCCCCTTCCTCAATGCTGCCGTCAGCGAAGTGTGCAATTACACAGCCATCCTGAAGCTCATAGTGTGTAAACTCTCGTCCAAAATATACCTGTTCCTCCAAACCCTTCAGAAGCAAGCTACGAATGGTGGCTCGGTCGACCGTGTAGATTTGAACTTTCAGACCCATGGGAAGCCGTCCTCGTCGCCGTAGTACATTGCCATCAATTCCATTTATCAGACTTTCTCGAGGAACGGTCTCCGCACATGTTTCTTCGAATTCCTGCCACAGTTCATCTGTTAGGCATGACCGTAGTTGTACCGCCACGTCTTCTGGCAGCTTGATACGGTATCCTTGTGGACGATAATCTCTTGTAACGTCCCGCTCGAAGACGTCACACGGAATGCCGTTCTTCTTTCTGTCGTAATTTCGTGAGCATTTTTCCCTAAGAAGACCGCCTAAGAAATGTTTACATACAGGCCTTGGGCTAACACCAATCCACTTATTCCCGCCCCAATGACGATGACTCGTCGTGGGCAATGGACATCTTTACCATTGCTGCTCGGTAGAGTTTCGGCCATCGGTAGCATTTTCTCGTAGGCAGATCTGATGATTATGAAGGTGGGCAGTGATTTAAAGAATGGCAAGCTAGTGTGAACATGGGATTGATTGTTCGCGGGATTGCGTCGCTTACCGAACGGGACGCAATCGGATAATCAGCATCAGGGAGCCATTGCCCAATCAGAACCGTGAAAGATTTTGGTAAAAGTCTCTGGTATGCCAGGAAATGGCAGGCCACTTCCCTCAAAAAGTCGGACGAAAGCAAGTACATTCATTATTCAGATTTCTCTAACCAGAAATTGTAGAACTCAGTGCTTGCTCAAACTCTATCCAGAATGTGCGAACAATTAAACCTCCAGCGAACAGCTGCCGACATCGTAATGAATACCGTCGTTGTCTCCGAATACTATCAACACCAATCCGATGTATCAGAGCCGCCTGCACGGAAGCCTCCTCATGTCGTTCGTGCGAGAGCCAACTTGCTTGAAGCTGCAACGAAAATCCAGCAACTCGTGATGGATCCCAGTGAGTTTTTGACACACACTTTGGTGCAACAGCAGCAATTTGCTTGCTTACGATGGATCTGCCACTTCCGTATTCTATTTTACATTCCCTCAGCCCCAGCTTCACGCTCATACTCGGAGGTTGCAAAGCTAGCAAGCGTGCCGGAGAAACTTCTCAAGTCAGGTATGGAGGCCCCTGAATATTGCATCACCTCTCTATGTCCCCAATTGGCATAACCTAATGTCATTGTTGAACAACAACTTACTGGAAAACTTTCAGTGGCTCGGATGGCTATGACCACAGGCTTCCTCTGCGAAACAGAGGCGGGGAAAGTAGCCCATACCCCCCTTTCCGCCTCCTTTGTGGATAAACCAGATTTGTACAACTGGATGATGTATATCGCTAATCGCTCTGTGCCGACGATGGCTAAATTCGTCGAGGCGACGGAACGATGGGGTGACACGACAAAGAAGAATGAAACTGCGTACAGTCTTGCCATGGACACGGAGCTCTCCTTTTTTGAGCACATAAACTCCAGTCTTGAACTAAATGAGGAGTTTGGTGCCTACATGAAAAGCCAGGCGTCTAGTCAATCGGGAACAAACGTCGAGTTTCTGCTCCAAGGCTTTGACTGGGGGAGTTTGGGTGGTGGAGTAGTCGTTGATGTATGTCGAATCACTTGTTCATTTTCGTAGCATTGTAGTACACTGACGAAAAGATAACAGGTTGGAGGAGGTGGTGGTGATGCTTCTATTGGGCTAGCCAAGCAACACGAACAACTGTCCTTCGTCGTGCAGGACCTCGCAAACACCATTCAAAATGCCCAAAATCGAGCCACTGACCTCCCGACTGACATCTCACAAAGGATCCAGTTTCAAATCCATGACTTCTTCACCCCACAGCCCGTGAAAGATGCCGATGTATACCTGATGCGTATGATCCTCCACGACTGGCCGCACGCCGAATCTGTCCGCATTCTCCAGCATCTCGTCGACATCCTAAAACCCGGGGCGCGGATCATCATTATGGATATGGTATTGCCGACTCCGGGATCTGTAGATCGTACCTTGGAGGCAATGCTGCGCCAGAAGGACCTCACAATGAAGCAAGGTCTCAACGCCTGTGAAAGAGAGCTAGATGATTGGCACACGTTATTCCAGGCCGTGGAACCTCCGCTGCATATCCAAAGTGTGGAACGGCCGGAGGGGAGTCTACACTCAGTCTTAACGCTGTCTCTCGACCGTGTTAAAGAGGGAAATGGCATGTAAAGTCAGTGTGGACGCTGTGAGGTAGTTGTAGCTTAGTGACACGAATTTATTTGATCTCCATCAATCCTATAATGTCTTCCGCATTACCCATCCTCAGCTTTTATGAATGTGTTGGTGTTATTCTTCTCACTGGATGTGAATTGGAGTTCGTGTTACCTTAACTCGGAAGGATTGTATTGTGATGGGCGAAAGAATTTATTTTATTAACCGTAGCCTGCTCCCTCTTGGAACCAGCCTTTGGTTGCTTCGCTACAGTACTATAGAGTAGCATCACGCTATCGTACTTCATTTCTAGAACTACAGAGGATATTCTTCACCCTGAATTTGTACCTAACATATTTATTAAACAGTCATAATCATTATCATCATCATATTTGTTCTGACTCTAACAATCTGTGTTCTTCTACTTGTAAAACGAAATGACACCTCGCAGGAAAGACACTCGCAGTCAACAAGAAAACATAAGCAAATATATCTATCTATAGGTATAGTCAAAGGCCTCCGACAAAGAATAACACCCCAATACAAAAGATCCTGACACCCTCATCTCAGAAAGTCACCCGGTCAATGAATCGAGCCAGCACGTCAGCCCTTTCATTCTATATGGTACGTCAGTCCAAGAAGCCCCTATAACTTTCAGAGAGACCAAGAACTTACCAGCAAAGAAAAATGATCAGCACCATGGGCAATCTCTACTGTGATTTCGTCCCCAGGAAACAAATCTGCCCATTCTCCAGCAGAGAAGTCGGAACGTTTCTCTGTCAAGAACTTCATCCCTTCAGTGTCGTCAGGACTGGGGGGCAAGCGGGGAAACTTCACCCCGTCGAATACACATTCCGAGGCCCAGATGATGGAAGTTTGAGGGGTTGACCATTGGGGCAGTGGATCCGCCCAGTAGTTGTGAAGAACGGTAATGGTGGCATTGAAATGGGGAATCAACCACTCCGGAGCTTCACTTACCTGGTTTGAGTTGGCCATCTTGGCTCCAAACAGATTGATGGCATTACAGTGGTCATAAAAGTGCTGCGGAAGCCTGTCCAGCCCCTTCGGCGGCGGTGAATCGATTAAGACGAGACTGAGGACCTCTTCGCCTTCGCGGATGAATTGCTGCGTTGCTCGATAGGCTAGTATGCCTCCAGCAGACCACCCTCCTAAATGGTAAGGTCCGCTTGGCTGCCGTTTCCGAATCTCAGTAATATAGCTGTCGATGAGAACGTCTAGTGGGCAACTTTCCATCAACTGCGCATCCTTACGAAATGGGCAGTTCAGTCCCACAACTGCAAGGTCATCGTTGATATTAGGAAGTTTCGCATATGAGTGCGCGGATCCAGATCCGTCTGGAAACAAAAATAACACTCTACGAGCAAGCTTTACTCGTCCCTGGAGGATGACGGACGAGGCAGGAGGTGCCTCAACAAGCTGTGGCCTCAATTGAGGCTTGGGCTGATCAGAGTGCTCACTCCCCACAGGCGTTAGTTTACCGTCTACCCCCACCCAACGTTCGTGCGGCGGGGTAGATGCGGAGGAATTCGAAGCTTCCTGGCTTCCCTTGGAATTGTCCTCTGATTCTGCATCACTATCGTTCTCATCTTGCTTTCCTCCAAGTCGTTCTCGAAGAGCACCGATAGTGGCACAATCAGCCCAAAAGGAGCTGTCCCAGTCTTGCCCAATCCCCAGTTCTTCCTGCAGTCGACTCACAATCATAAGTGAAAGCAGCGAGTCGACCCCCAAATTAGCAAAATTCGAGTCATCTGTCAACTCGTCGATCGTGATGCCGCTTTCTTCTGCGAGTATTTGAAGTACTTGCTCAAACTCCTGTTTGGATTCTTGATCTTGAGGTTGTAGCTTCTCGCTCACTAAATGTACTTGCAGTTCGCCATTATTTGTAGTTCCAGTGTTGGGAACTGGGATTGGATCTGGACGGCGTGAGGGAACTGTGTCTCTCACTGTGGGGGTTGGTTCCTCCTCCTGACCTCGATCGTCTCGGCAAAGGAAGTCCTTGAGGTGCTTGATGGTTGGCATGTCGATGAACGCAGAAGGATCCAGCTCGATAGCCATCTCATCATTGAGTCTGCTGATAATGAGCATGGACAGGAGGGAGTCTACTCCAAGATCAGCAAACGGGCTGCTCTCCGTAAGGTCGTCCACAGCAATTCCGCTCTCTTCAGAGATAACCTGTAATACTTGATGAATTCTCTTGTCATCTTCTCGACTGTTCTTTGGTGCCGAAGTGCTGGAAACCATATTCGAACTTGTCTTCGGCTGGGGCATTTTCGTTTGCTCCTTGTGCTGATCCGGCTGTTGACTTTTCGCTGGATCTTTTCCAGGTGATCTTTGATTAGCTGCTGCCCGCGATTGAGGCTTAGATTGAGCGGAGTTGGCTTGAGTACCAGTTTTGGAAGCACCACCTCCTTCTGCTGCGAGGATATAACGCAAAAGTCGGCGGGGAACACCTTGTAAGGCAATATCTCCGAACCATGCAACAACCTTCTCATCATTGAACACCGTAATATCACCTCGCCACATCTTCCCCTCAGTCTCGCGCATTTTGACATAGGTCGAGTACTTCTTTGTTGCCAAAATGGGCTCTAGAATCTGGAATGAGCTCCATCCATGGTTAACGAAGACTTCTTGGCTCAGATCGGACTTGTCATTGGCATTCATGACAAATCCTGCAACCTGCGAGAGAGCATCTATAAAAGCGGGATGGGTATGAAACTGTCCCTCATTCTTGAGGCCGGCAAAATTGGCTGTGCTGCAAGCTTCCATGGCATCGCTGTTTAGAACGATAGTTTCAATTCCTCGATAGTTTGGATCGAAATCAGCTAGAGCAGTGACCATCTTGTACACCATGTTCTTGTTGAAAAGAAAACTCTTGCCTGTCGACGTACCTGCTCTCAAAGCAGCCATCTTCGCCCTGATTGCAGATGCGTCGACTTGTACTACATCAAGCTTGCCGGTCTCCTTAAAATGGAGCTCGCAGTTCGCGTGCTCCCCAATGACTTTGCCAGCATCGTCTATGGTAGCAAATTTGCATAGAGCCAGCTTCTCGGGCCACTTGAGTTGGACGGTTGTCCTAAGGATCTGTGGTCCTTTCGCTTTCGCAATAAGAGCTTTTGTTATGTTCATCGCAGCGACATCAGCCTTCATAGTTCCTGAAGCGGGCTTCTGGACTTGCAGCAGATACTTTCCGACGGTGAGAGCAATGTCAGCATAGACGGACGGCGTACATAGAGGGAAGCCATCGACTTTGTGACCCTGTACCATGGGATGCAGATCAGCACGACAAATGTCGGATTCCAGCACCAGCACTCCGTTAACGTTGTTCATACTATTGGAAATGATCTTATGTATGGTGGTACTCTCCAATCGCAACTTTGGTTCAGTTTTTGTATCTGCGGGTGTATCTTCAGCTTGTGCAACACACAATGCCTTATCAGATTGTTGTATGGCATCGCCTTTACGGAGTGACCAGTCATTCACATATTGTATCCAATAGTCCTTCAAGTCCCAGCCATACGCAGGCAGGAGTAGGACAGGATGACGATAGTCTCTCTGATACACCTGCCAGTTTACTGAAGTTCCTGCACGGTAAAGACATGACAGTGCTGCGGTGACTGATGACCAGACATCCTTCGAACGTTGAAGAGAAGGTAGAACAGTCAGCTGGGTCCCCATAACAGCCTTGACCATGCCGCAGACAACGGGGTGTGGTCCCACTTCGAGCACGAAACTCTTGTGGTTGATCACACCGGCATCTCGAGCAGCCTCGATAGCCTGCAGAATATTCACTGTTTTACGACAATGGTCCCTCAAGTATTTAGGGGAGAATACACCAGCTTCCCGCTCTACAGTACCTAGCAAAGGACATAAAATAGGGATCGTTGGACGGTGAAATTTAACACCTTGGGCAGCCCGTTCGAAGTCTTCCAGAATCGGTTCCACTTGCGCTGAATGAAATGCGAAAGGGACTTTTAAAAGTGTGGATTTGATTTTAGCATCTGTCAGCTGCTGCTGAACTCGCAGTATGTCTTGACTGCATCCTGCCAAAACAATGTCTTGGGGACCGTTGATACATGCAACTTCCAGTCTTCCTTGCCGAAGAACGTGTTGGATGGATTGGATGGCACTTTTGACCGCGAGCATAAAATGGGTCCCCTTTGTACAGTGTACCTCGAGAGACTGCGCTCTTTTGCCGACAAGGTACATAGTGTCCGCGAGGGAAAGCACGCCTGCGATACAGAGCGCAGCGTACTCACCTAAGCTGTGACCGACTACCGCTGCTGGCATTACTCCCCATGAGATCCACAAACGCGCCAGCGCAATTTCCAGAGCAACCATCGCTAACTGTACTGTTGTAGGGCTTTGGTTCTCGATGTCATCGTCACTGCTGGTGAGAACTGGCCAAAAGGATGAAAATCCCTGACGTTGAGATAAGTGGTCGAGGCGGATTAGGTCTTCTCGGAATAAACTGTTAGAATCAATCAGAGCTTTGCCCATGCCGGCGTACTGGGATCCTTGACCAGTGAAGGTGAAAATCACCTCTGGATGTGCCTTTGGTCGGTTTGCGCCGTCTTTGTTCGTGATAGCTTTAAGTAATCCTTCTTGAATGCCAGGAATGTCCGAAGCAGAGACGACCACTCGGTGCGGATGATGCGTCCTCCTTGTGGTGGTGGTATAGGAAAGTGCCGGAAGGATTTCATGGCTCGCTTTATTGCTCTCAACCCAGCGTATCAAATTTTGGATATTCCGTTCCAAAGCAGTGGCTGTCTTTGCAGAGACGCACACGGGAAAGTATGTCCGGGGATCGGCAGGATTATGTACTGGCTGCTCAGGAGCATCTTCAACCAACAATGCACTGTTTCCTCCAGCAGCGCTAAAGTTATTAACAAACACTTTACGAATACCAGATGAGGATGGCCATGAGATGGGCGCCTTTGCAATGAAGACCTGTCGTTGTTCCAGGTCCGGCGGAAACTTTTGATTTAGCTTTGTCTTGATGCCGCAGTGCGGCGGGATGACATTGTGCTTCATCATGAGCAATACCTTGACCAGACTTGAAGCGCCTGATGCAGCTTCTCCATGACCGATATTCGCTTTTGCGGATCCGATATAAAGTGGTTGATCAGACCGACGCCGGTGTTTGGATTTGGCAGATGCAAATGTATCAAGAACCGAGTTCATCTCACCAGCATCTCCCGCCTAGAAATCCAATAATGTCAGTCATTCTACATTAAAATGCCATGGCCATGTCTCCCGATAGATATGGAAGGGATATATAGAACTCTGAAATAGATAGTATAGAAAAACGTATCCATACCTGGGTTCCTGTACCGTGCATTTCCACATAGCTAATCTCAGCCGGATCAACGCCCGCGTCGCTTAGAATATGAGAAAATATCTCCTTTTGGGCGCCTACATGTGGTCGAGTGATAGACTCCGCTTCCGCCGAGTGATTAGTCCGGGCACCCAAAATGACTGCTTGGATGGGATCATTGTCTATAATGGCATCCTCAAGGCGCTTTAAGACGAGTGTGACGACACCTTCACCACGACAATAGCCATCCGCAGTATCGTCAAAAGTCTTGCAGTTGCCAGTGCGAGATAAGAAGTGGCCTCGATCTAATCCAGCTGTGAAATCAGGATTTGTGAGAACGTTTGTACCTCCGGCCTGCTCTCAAACTCAAGGTTAGTCTGGGTATGTCTTTGCTTTCCTCATTGCCCGAGTGGACGATTGAACGACAGCAAAACTTGCTTACCAGTGCCATATCCACTTCCCGTCGCCAGAGAGCGTTACATGCCAAATGAATAGCTGCTAAGCTACTGGAGCATGCAGTATCGATTGAATAGCTTGGACCGCTGAACTTGAAAAAGTAGTTCACGCGTCCGGGGATGAACGCCCGGTTTCCGCCTGGAATGAAGTAGGTATCTGTCCATTACATCAGCATCGAATCAATTATAAAAGCAGCTAAATCGTACCAATGTTTTGCGCACTATTAGTTTCCATCCAGTCATTGCTTGTAACACCGTAGAATATGCCAACTCGGTGTCTTTTAGTAGAAGGAGTTGCATCTGGCACTATACCAGCCACTTCCATTGCTTCATAGGCCGTTGCAAGTGCCAGCCGTTGTGCAGGGTCAACCTGTGGAGCTTCCCGAGGGGACATGTTGAAAAAGCGGGCATCGAAGGAGCCAGGATTTTTCAGCCAGCAACCATATGGAGTTGCGCTTGTATTCTTCTTGGTGCCTGTGACATCGACGTGCGTTTGGACATTCCAATGCAGGTCGGGAGCTGGCTTGTGCACGTCAAGTCCTTGAGAGAGTATGTCCCAAAACTCATCACAACTCTCTGCCTCGGGAAATCTACCTGACATGCCCAAAATGGCAATTTTGGTGGCACCAGCCGTTGAGCGTTGTGTAAAGTCATTCACATTCTGTATTGGAGGACTGATAGATTCCACATGGAAGGAAATTCCTTCGAGGTACTGATCTTCATTTAGAGCTCCAGAGAGTGAAAGTCCAGCTCCCGTGGCTATCGAGAAAATCGTCACGCTTGTAGGATTAGTCGCCTTCACATGAGATACAAAACCTCTTAGTATAGAATCCCAGTGCAGCGGCTCAATTAAGACGCCGGCTAGAGCGGTCTTCATGATGGAGTGCATGGTACCATGCCAAATGATGCCTCCAGAGGAGCTGGATATGGTTGGAATAATGGACTTCCGTTGAGACAAAGGGGTATTGCCAACTCGTTTCAAGATTGAATCCACGGTTGTATTGTCGAAGATATTTGATCCATGATATGGAGCATATATTGGCACACGAATGACCCTAAACTTCGAGGAGGCTGGAGTGCGCTGAAGAGCGTCTAGTACATCAGGGGGACCACTGATTGTAACATTATTGTCGGATACAGCACTAATCCAAGGTATTGTCGTTGGAGGAAGTTTCTAGACAGTTAGCGGCAGTTCAATCCGGATTTTTATAAGTTCTTACAGTATCTTGAACGAAGTCTTGTACTAATTTCGCTGCTGATTTCTCGTTCAAGCCGTGGAAAATAGCCGACCAAGAAGTTGACGAAGAAGATGGTCCGTCGACCGCTTCTCCTGCTATTGCAGCTTGATAGCCAGTGTTGAATGCAATTTTTACTGTATGAATTGCAACAGGCACAAGCTCTGATAGTGTTGTACAGCAACCAATGGCGGCAGTAGCCAATGCGCCTGTGCAAAGGCCGATGAGTAGCGAATTCTCGTCTGGATAGTGCCCATTATTTCGTTCACAATGCCTAGTTCAAGTCAGTGCAGTTCCCAATAACGGGCAAATAGCAGCAGAAGACCAGGACTTAGAGCTCTTTTATCTTCCATTTAATAGAGTCAAAATCAACTTACGAAATAAAACAAGCAAAGTGATAGACAGAGGTCAAAGCTTGCTGGAAGGCAGGGTGTATGATTTCTTTCTCGTACTCTTCTATCAACTCCTCAAACCTTGAGAACCGCGGAAATCGTTGACTTGCACAATCGGGAAATATACTGCTCGCCGTCCGTAGCTTACGAAGAGCCTCGTCCAAGAAATTTGAAAGGATGGGGCCTTTTCTGGACCTTAGAAGGGAAATGAATCCATCGCTAAAGTTGGTGGTTTGGTCTCCAAAAACATACACGTGCTTAGTTTGCTCCATGTTGAAGGAATTGCACTAGTCAACGTATGAAAGTAAGTATGGCTTAGCCTGGGAGAACTACTCACCTTTCTACTTTTGTATGAGGCCGGGGGGGTTGTTTGTTTTTGAACTGGCTCTTGACCAATTGGAGCACATAATACGGGCTCCGAAATGAAGACCGAAGCAGTAAGAAGTGATTTACAACGGTGAATAAGACCGGGGTTGTGAAGTAAGCTGCATCTTCAACGTCTTCTAGAAGCTGACAAGGCTCTTGCCTAGGAAGTTTTCAACGTATTTCCTTCCGTAAGCCAATAGCAAACGTTATACTGTTCCGTACCAATTTAAAAATAACAGTTTTTGGGCCCGTATCTCACTCCAATAGAATTGAGCTGATAAAGAGAGCTGAAATCTCTGCGTTCTCTAGCTTTGGGGCTTCTTTGGGTGCATTCACTTGCGGGACACTACGGGACACAATCTCTAGGGCTTCATAGTGGGCTGACCGGGGCTTGGGAAGCCACTTAGAAGCCTATCTGTACACTTCCTGGCTCCTAAAATCTGTTATTCACAAGTTAGTAGCTACGGTGTTGCAGAAAGGAGGAGAGCCAATAGGCTGATATCTAGAGAGTACTAGTTCCGAAGGAGTAACACAAATTGTGGTGTTGTAACAAGAGAAAAGAATTATCAATTGGCCACTCATCATATATTTGCTTTAACTGATGATCTAACCTTTAGGGAATTAAACATTAGAATCGTTAAGTCTAAACTTTTGGAAATAGAATTGTAGGCATGACTGCTTCGCGATCATAAACTTCAAGTCACTTAAATTACGTAGTATAGAGTAAATATATTTATTAAAGCGACGAAACTAATGCAAAGCGCTCGCAATAACTATGCGGTGTCCCAAGAGTTCTTTCAAGCATGTTGTTCTAATATGTGGCAGGCATAGTCGCCAGCTTTCCGCCATCCACCAAAATGACGCTTCCATTCAGAAATGCGCCAGCTTTGGACGTCATGTAAAGGGTGACACCGGCCATATCATCTTGTCCACCTGCCCTCTCTGCCGGCTGATACGACCTCGAAAATGCCCCTTCTTCCGTGATGGGTTTGTCCTTGGAGATCCTGAAAGGATTGAACAAAGGCGCAGACAACTCTGATGGAAACACTAAACCTGTCAGATTATGATAGAAATTCCATTTGATAGGAACTTTTCTTACATCCTGCTGCAATGACATTGAAGCGTATACCCCATGGAACGCAAAAGGTGGAGAAGCACTTCATCATGCTGACCAATGCCGCCTTACTACTACAATATGCATAGCCCGCCCGAGGATTCCTCAAGAAACTAGCGCTGCTAGCCGTCGCAATGACCTGGCTCTTCAGATATGTCTGCCGTCGGTTTCCCTCGTCTAGAAGTTCTAAGAAAGCGACTACTGTATAGTATACAGCGGTACAGTTCAGGTCGTAGACAGAGTTGAACTCTTCCATGGGCACACTCCATGCATGTTCAACATAGTCTGAGAGTGTATACCGCGGTTTGAGCTTCTCCAAACCGGGGCCAGTGATGCCGGCGTTAGCAATGAGGAGATTGATGTACCCAACATCGTCTTTGACTTTCTTGGCTAAGCGTAAGAGATCTTCTTTTTGGGTAATATCTCCTGGGAGAGGGATGATACTAATTACATATCAGCTCTTGATCTAATATTTTGAAGCACGGATAGGGACTACCTGGGGTGAAATTGAGCCGCTTCTCTCAATTTGTCTTCTCGTCGCCCTACAATGTATACCTTTGCCGCCCCATTTTCAGCCAATGCTTTCGCCATCATCAAGCCGATGCCTGCGCATCATTAGAAAAAAAGATAATTTCGTTGTGAGGTGGCTCACCTGTGCCTCCGCCAGTGATGACAGCAACAATGCCCTTCACGCTGAACAAATTCTGCGACGTCATCGTAGCCACGATTTTTTTGCTGCAGATTTAATGAGTTTTGTTTTTGTGGCAAGAAATTTTAGAAATCAAAACGCAGGAATACCTTGGCGAACTTGTAATATGAACCTAGATAATCGTAGGATGTCCACCATTCTAGCAGATGATGTTCATCACTTGTTACCGTTCAATTTTCCCCGCCCCATCCACTCTAGCCGGAGTCAATATCGGGATGAAACTCATTGGGCTGCTGTTCAGCTCTGAAAGATGTGTCTGGGTCTGTAATTTGTGAAGGCATGATGCAGCTCTCCGCAGGCGACCGAAAACCATCCCCTATTGGCTCCTCGTTTACCGATTTCCTCCTGTCCTCTTAACGAAGCACATTGATATGAAGTTCATATCGGGTTTGAGCTCATTGGACTGGAGTATTGTAAGACTAAATACTTAATAATCATGCCTCTCAGATTATACTATCAAATAGCAGCTGCAGGCAAGACGCATTCTGGCTACACTAGAAACGAAGGTCCAGCTTTTATATTCCACCTTACTCCAACATTTTTTCCTCGCTCAATCAATCACCTGTCAACTTATCAAGTAAATCTCCCGTACCCGAAAATGGGCTAGTACCGCCGATTGCTGTCAAATGATGGTGAAGTCCTTGGCCTCGGCTGCCCTACAGTACGGTGATTAGTCTTAAAAACAGCCTTATTTTAATATACAAACTGAAGTTAATTCTTCCTCCTTTCCTTGCTAATGTTAATAATATTAAGTCCTTTAGAGTATAGCCCCTTTATCTAGGAAGATCCTCCTTAAAGATTTCTAATACTTTAGCTTTGTAGAGAGTAGAATACGTTAAAGTATAGTTTTTAACACCTTTTTGCCTAGTTAAGTTTTACACTATTGTATAAGACTATC